>OX457034.1:1317832-1482661 GCA_949752745.1 Protula sp. h YS-2021
ATTATTATTATTATTATTATTATTATTATTATTTCTATAGCCTTTTGTCACCATTTGTTCAAAGGGCTTTACAATAAAAATAATTAAAATCAAAGGGCTTTACAATAAAAATAATTAAAATTAATACATGGATAGAAAAATAACATTAAAATGTAAGGGCCTCGAATTCATAAAATGATACCCCGAGTCGGCGCAACAAGTGAGAAGAACACTTGATGCGAATTTCGATCGCTGCTTGACTTAATGAACATATTTATAATCAGTTCTACCCACTGCTGAGTGCATATGTACTTCTAATACGGCTCCTTAATTGCCGAAGTTTTTAAATTTTTAAATCTCTTGGCATGGCCCAGTGGTGTGATGATTTCACTGCTTTTCACATCTGTCACCTATCTATTTTACAGTGCAGCTTTTTTCAGATTTTCAGAAAATTCCTTTGTATTTTGAACCAAAAAGCTGCACATGAACAAAGTGTGAGCGCGGTATTGCAGGAGCCCTGGGGTGGTGACACCTTGTCACAGCGTACGAGCACACACATGAGCGGCACATCTCATCAGAGTGTGAACGCGGTATGACAGGAGCTTTAAGGTGGCGAGTGCTCACAGCGTACGAGCACACACATGAGCGGCACATCTCATCAGAGTGTGAACGCGGTATGACAGGAGCTTTAGGGTGGCGAGTGCTCACAGCGTACGAGCACAAACATGAACTGCGCATCTTCACAAACGTCGTCAAGCCACTCAAATAACAATAGCACTTCAAAAATACTAAGATTATTAATAACGCTTTAGAGAACATTGAAAGAAATATATGAATGGTCTCGAATGCTATATAAAGAGTTTATCCTTGACACACGAAAGCTTGAAGCTACTGGGAGTGTTTTTTTAATAATAAATACATTTAAGTCGTTTAAGTGTTTCAAGCGTCACGCTGCCATTGTGTAGGGTTCATACGATATACCAAAGATGTTCTATAATTGAAACGTCACAGTCTCTCAGTTATCAGAATTAAATTCGAATAAGAAAAAAAGATGAATTTATGTCTCAAACACTGGTATTTTATTCTTAAACGTAAGTGGTCGAAGTTCCGTTGCAAGTATCAATAACCGTGTTTTTTCTCTCTACTTTAAATCAAGGTTTCATATTGGATATTTTACGTCTTCTTCTTCTTCTTCTTCTTCCTTTTCTTCTTCCTTTATTCATATTTTTTTTAATTTTTCATCCAGGCTTCTCATCCTAGTCGACTTGAGCTAGAGCAACGAAACTTTATCCACGTATGGAGAATAATTGGAACTGAACAAAATCCAGAATACGGTTGACCTTTGGGTTAAGGACAGCTTTCCGAAAAAAACCCATATTTAAAAGCAAATTTTATTTCGAAAACAGTAAGAGACAGAACAGAAATAGACAGTCATTTGGGTCACTTCGCAATCTGAACTTTGACCTAGATTTTCAAGGTAAAAGGTCACGTGGTCTCCGAAACCATCAGAGAAAGAAGAGCGATTTGGAATTCATTTTTGGTCTCCACCCCACTGTACGTTCTAAGTTAACCGTGACTGTAGCGGTTTCCTTTCGTGTCGTTGTGGTTCTGCACGAAATTTGATCTGGTGTACAATGTGTATAACCGTGTCTCGTTACCAACAAGATAATCTTCACCCAGCCCCTCAAAATATAAGTAAATAAACAAAAGTAGTCAGAATGGAACTCGCAGTTTGACGTCAATGTGGTGTCTGATTCAAATTTGACCTCAAGGTAAAGTCCAATTGAAATCTAACAGCACGGTGATATCCAATTAAAACTGGTTTCAGGTGAAGGGTGAGGGGGGGGGGAGGGGGAAGGATAT
This sequence comes from Protula sp. h YS-2021, assembly GCA_949752745.1. Lineage (NCBI taxonomy): Eukaryota > Metazoa > Annelida > Polychaeta > Sabellida > Serpulidae > Protula > Protula sp. h YS-2021. The sequence goes on from OX457034.1 coordinate 1,319,675, forward strand.
AGTAGCCCTTAAGATTAACCGACTGTATCAATGGTATACTTGTGGAGTGAAGTTTGAACTGACCGAAGGCAAACATGAGTCCGGTGTTGAGAGATCCGACCCAGGCTGTGACGTCATGCGCTTCTCCAAATATCTCCAGCCATTCCACGAAGAATACTCCGACCGAGAACGATATGCCGCAAGCGATACCCTGCAAAGGCAAAGTGAGCACAGTGCAAGAATGTTCTGTGTGGGGGTAGACATGAGCGAGTGAGAACACGGCTCCTCCATCAACCCCGCCCCTTCCCTGCCACCGTCGCCACACGTTCTGCTCCCATCAACCATCCCCACCCCACCACACGCCCTTCTCCATCAACCAACACCCCCACACCACACCACACGCCTTCCACCATCAACCCCAGCCCCCAACCCCAAACACCACACTGCCCTTATCCATAACCCCCTCCCCTGCCACCCCACAATACACGTCCTCCTCCATCAACCCCCCCCCAACCCTCGCCACCCCCGCACCAAACGATCTTCTCCATCAACCCCCTCCCCTGCCACCCAACACCACACACCCCCTCCATCAACCCCCCTTCCCGCCCCTGCCATCCGACACCACACGCCCCCTCAATCAACCAACCCCTACCCTGCCACCCCACACCACACTACCCTTCTCCATTACCCCCCGCCCGCCACCCCACACCACATTGTCCTTCTTAAGTAGTTGAGAAACGAGAGAATCACTGCACGAGAGAATCACTGCATTTTGTGACGTCATACTGACCCCCCCCCCCTAGGCGGCATAACCCTAAGTCACCAGTCATTCATCATGACGTCATTAGTCACGTGACCTGTCAATCATCATTGGTCACATGACCTGTCAATCATGTATCATGTATATGAGGACTATTTTCCCGATCATTAACCTTCTGGCCTGAATGGCTCAGTTGGTAGAGCATAGGACCCGTAAGCATGATATGAAGGTCGGTGGATCGAACCCGCAATCGGGCATCACTTTCATATCATGGGGACCCCCCCCCCCTCGGGACATAATATGTACCGACCCCCCCCCCCCCCCGGTCCTCCATGTGACGACTTCCATCATCTGTCTATCATACCATGGGGACCCCCCCCCGGGTCCTCCATGTGACGACTTCCATCTTCTGTCTATCATACCATGGGGACCCCCCCCCCGGGTTCTCAATCTGAGGACCCCCCCACCCCCTAGGATTCAACATTCCTATAGGAGCCCATTGTGTGTGCACATATGCATCATTCATTCTCTGGCTGCCGTTGGATACACATGAAAAAAGTGAAAACAGTTGCTCTTACCGGTTGTGCTGTGCTGTGCTGTTGGATACACATGTGAAAACAGTTGCTCTTACCTGTTGTGCTGTGGTGTGCTGTTGGAGAACAAGTGAAGGATAGACTTAAGAGACGAAGTGAAACATTGACTAGTCTTTGGAAAAAGGAATTGAAACATTGGTTCTTCTTTGGAAAAGGGAAGTGAAAGACTGGTTATTCTTTGGAAAGGAACTGAAGACAAATTAACCAATGACTTGTGGTAAGTCATCTTTTTTTTTTTTTTTTTTTTTTTTTTGGTAACATTATGCAACACAATGTAACACTGTGTAACATTATGTAACACAATGTTACATTATGTAACATTATGTAACATTATGTAACACAATGTTGCATTATGTAACACAATGTTACATAATGTTGCACTTTGTTACATCATGTGACACTTTGTTACATCATGTGACACTTTGTAACATCATGTGACACTATGTGACTATGTAACATCATATAGCTATATGACTATGTAATTGCTATATGAACATAATTAGTCAAACGTATGTATGTCATTATCACATCGTTCAACAGACAAGTCGTAATGGCTCACTGGTTAGAGCGATCGACTAGCAACCTAAGAGCCCCGGGATCGTTCCCACGTCAGGGGCAAAAAAATTTTTTTTGGTTATTTTTGGTTTTTGTTCATTTTTATGACTCTGTGACATTATGTGACAACATGTGACTGTGACATCATGTGACTCTGTGACATTATGTGACTCTGTGACTTTACTATTATTATTATTATTATTATTATTATTATTATTATGATAATATTTAATTAGTCATATTTCAATGGTTTCCCCATTGCAGTAACCACACATAGCATAAGTATATGTGTACAGAGTGTGGGGGAAAACCGATTGCTAAAATTTAGAGTGCACTCGTACAGAGTGTGGGAGAAAAACCGATCGATAAAATGTCAGAGTGCACTCGTACAGAGAGTGGGGGAAAACCGATCGATAAATTTTAAAGTGCACTCGTTCAGAGTGTGGGAACGATCAATAAATTTGAGAAGGAATGGGATTTTCCCTATGTTAAGTCCAATGTTATGTTTTATGTTATAGTAGTTGGATAATGACACTACTAAAGCAAATTTAACAAATGTATTTTTTTAATAACGTATAATATATAGAATAAGTTTTAGCATTTTACCAAGCTACTTATTCAAATGTTTTAAAGTTATAGTAGTGCGAAAATGGTGGTTCTAAACCAACTTTAACAAATTTAGTTTTTAACACCATATAATATATAAAATAGGTTTTAGCACTTTAATAAGCTACTTATTCAAATGTTTTAAAGTTATAGTAGTACGAAAATGGTGGTTCTAAACCAACTTTAACAAATTTTGTTTTTGACAACATATGATGTTTAAAATAAGTTTGAACATTTTACCATGGTGTAGTAGGGTAAAAATCAGAGTTCTAAACCAACTTTAACAAATTTAGTTTTTAATAACATATAATATATAAAATAGGTTTTAGCATTTTACCAAACTACTTATTTGAATGTTCTAAAGTCACAGTAGTAGAAAAATAGCGGTTCTAGACCAACTTTAACAAAATTTGTGTTTTGACAAAATATGATGTATAAAATAAGTTTGAACATTTTACCAGGGTGTAGTAGGGTAAAAATCAGAGATCTAAACCAACTTTAACAAATTTTGTTTTTTACACGTTTCAGACGATTCTACCACTTGGTTGGTTGGTTAATTGTTGGAAAATGGGAAGTGAAAATGTGGATAGTTATGTAGGAAAACTGCGCCCATTCAAAAGGCGTGTTCGAATGGCAAGCCCATTCAAAACACGTGTCCGAATAATTTTGGAAGATATTACGTCGTGGTATTGTTCAACAAATTGTTCAACATGTTCAACATGTTCAACAAATTGTTCAACATGTTCAACATGTTCAACATGTTCAACAAATTGTTCAACATGTTCAACATGTTCAACATGTTCAACATGTTGTTCAACATGTTCAACATGTTCAACAAATTGTTCAACATGTTCAACATGTTCAACAAATTGTTCAACATGTTCAACATGTTCAACATGTTCAATTGTTCAACATGTTCAACATGTTGTTCAACATGTTCAACATGTTCAACAAATTGTTCAACATGTTCAACATGTTCAACATGTTCAACAGGTTGTTCAACAAGTTCAACATGTTCAACAAATTGTTCAACATGTTCAACATGTTCAACAAATTGTTCAACATGTTCAACATGTTGTTCAACATGTTCAACAAATTGTTCAACATGTTCAACATGTTCAACATGTTGTTATTCAACATGTTGTTCAACATGTTCAACAAGTTGTATATAAAGCTATGTTTAAAGACTTTCTCATCATTTGAATAGTGTAGGTTAAACTGAAAGGATGTATGAATGCGACATTTGTTCGAAATCTTACAATTGGCCACAAAGCCTTAAAAGACACTTAAAGGTTGCTCACACTTCAGAAGTGGATGAAGAATCGGATATGGAAAACCCTGTAAAACTACCTTTCACGGGAACTTTAGATGAGTCTTCTATAGAAAGTCAAAACGTCAACATAGCTGAAAAGAATGCACAGGCTTGTACAGAATGTGGTGCATTATACAACAGCGAAGAAGCTTTGCTCAAACATATGGAGCAGTGCAGCGAGGATACTGATGACAGGAGTTCTGAAAGTGAGTCAGAAACAGACTCTGAAAGTGAGTCAGAAATAGACTCTGTTTGGCATGATATGGTTCAAGACGTCTACGATGACTATGATAACATATTTCAAGAAAAGGTTTCAGAATATGAAGAACAAGGACTTGAAGATGCGCGTGAAATAGCAAGTTACAACCTTCGACCCATTTATAAGCATGGACTAAAACAACTGTTTATGAGACTGTTCAACTATACCCAGCGTCTACAACAAAGCCAACATTATCAAAAGATTTTAGAGGACTTTAATTACTTTGTTGATGAAAAACATTATAAGTATTCAAAGGCATTAAAGGTGGCTATAAAGAAAAACAATGCATTTTTTGAAGAGCTACTAGATATGGAGGAGGAGGAGGATGGTAGCAGTGACAAAGAAAGTGGCATGGACAGTGAACAGAGTGAAACAGATGCAGAAAAATAGACTTATTTGACTAAACTTTATAATAAAGACTTTATAAATGTTGCGATATTTTATTAACTTAAGTGTTGTGTAATATATGTCTTGCTTTGCAACATATAAAGTTGTAAGGTTACTGGCACGGTTTTAATTGACCCGTAAACCATACATCATATATCGTATATTAGGTATTATAGTTAATTTTGTATTATTATGTATTATATTCAAGAATTGTATTATTATGTATTTTATGCAAGTATTGTTTTATTATGTATTATATCCAAGTATTGTATGAGAAAAATAAAAAGTTGAAAAGCATCATATGTGTTTTTATTGAACATTACAAATATGTACAATTATAATAAAACTATTTCAAATACATATTATGTTAATACATGTACCTACTCATAAGAACTTAAATTGATAATTTTACAAATGTTATAAAATCTGACTTTACATCAACATAGATAATGTTAATTCATTTCATAGTCATACTGTTAAAATCGTATACAGTCGCATATGACTTTCTACTCAACCATCTTCTGACAGTCACTACATTTATACACATCCATTTTCTGAAGCATGAGATCCACTGACGTCATTTGCTGCTTCAGCATTTGCCAGTCTTTCAATGACAACAAAATTCCCTTCTTGGTAGGATATAACCTCCCAGATGCATGATTCGTAATATATTTACGAATGTTAACCATCACTTTCTGTTGATATTTCACCAATTTAATATATGTTTCTCCATTAATGGGTATCATAACCAGTGAATCGTCTACACGCATCTTCTTCATGGTGGTATCAGCTTTACGCTCCGGTTCTCGCTTCATATTAGGCTCTGTCTTAATTTTTCGCATTTTACACGGCGCCGTCTTCGCTGGTAACTCATCTCCTTTTATCTTTCTAAAATGTGGTCGCTTTTGACGCTGCTGACGTGACTTCACCTTGGACTTTACCATGGGCACTGCCTTAGACTTTGCTGCAGGTATTGTGTCAGACATTGCTAGAAAATTTTCTGCAGGCATTGCCATAGATGGTAGTTGTTGTTCACTCACTGCAGACATGTTCACTCTTCAGTATCTTGATACAGAATGTGCGTTATGTCTGAGGGCAGGCGCCTTTTATGCTTTATAGTGAGTTGTCTTAACATTGAAGACAACTCACTATAAAGCATAAAAGGCGCCTGCCCTCAGACATAACGCACATTCTGTATCAAGATACTGAAGAGTGAACATGTCTGCAGTGAGTGAACAACAACTACCATCTATGGCAATGCCTGCAGAAAATTTTCTAGCAATGTCTGACACAATACCTGCAGCAAAGTCTAAGGCAGTGCCCATGGTAAAGTCCAAGGTGAAGTCACGTCAGCAGCGTCAAAAGCGACCACATTTTAGAAAGATAAAAGGAGATGAGTTACCAGCGAAGACGGCGCCGTGTAAAATGCGAAAAATTAAGACAGAGCCTAATATGAAGCGAGAACCGGAGCGTAAAGCTGATACCACCATGAAGAAGATGCGTGTAGACGATTCACTGGTTATGATACCCATTAATGGAGAAACATATATTAAATTGGTGAAATATCAACAGAAAGTGATGGTTAACATTCGTAAATATATTACGAATCATGCATCTGGGAGGTTATATCCTACCAAGAAGGGAATTTTGTTGTCATTGAAAGACTGGCAAATGCTGAAGCAGCAAATGACGTCAGTGGATCTCATGCTTCAGAAAATGGATGTGTATAAATGTAGTGACTGTCAGAAGATGGTTGAGTAGAAAGTCATATGCGACTGTATACGATTTTAACAGTATGACTATGAAATGAATTAACATTATCTATGTTGATGTAAAGTCAGATTTTATAACATTTGTAAAATTATCAATTTAAGTTCTTATGAGTAGGTACATGTATTAACATAATATGTATTTGAAATAGTTTTATTATAATTGTACATATTTGTAATGTTCAATAAAAACACATATGATGCTTTTCAACTTTTTATTTTTCTCATACAATACTTGGATATAATACATAATAAAACAATACTTGCATAAAATACATAATAATACAATTCTTGAATATAATACATAATAATACAAAATTAACTATAATACCTAATATACGATATATGATGTATGGTTTACGGGTCAATTAAAACCGTGCCAGTAACCTTACGACTTTATATGTTGCAAAGCAAGACATATATTACACAACACTTAAGTTAATAAAATATCGCAACATTTATAAAGTCTTTATTATAAAGTTTAGTCAAATAAGTCTATTTTTCTGCATCTGTTTCACTCTGTTCACTGTCCATGCCACTTTCTTTGTCACTGCTACCATCCTCCTCCTCCTCCATATCTAGTAGCTCTTCAAAAAATGCATTGTTTTTCTTTATAGCCACCTTTAATGCCTTTGAATACTTATAATGTTTTTCATCAACAAAGTAATTAAAGTCCTCTAAAATCTTTTGATAATGTTGGCTTTGTTGTAGACGCTGGGTATAGTTGAACAGTCTCATAAACAGTTGTTTTAGTCCATGCTTATAAATGGGTCGAAGGTTGTAACTTGCTATTTCACGCGCATCTTCAAGTCCTTGTTCTTCATATTCTGAAACCTTTTCTTGAAATATGTTATCATAGTCATCGTAGACGTCTTGAACCATATCATGCCAAACAGAGTCTATTTCTGACTCACTTTCAGAGTCTGTTTCTGACTCACTTTCAGAACTCCTGTCATCAGTATCCTCGCTGCACTGCTCCATATGTTTGAGCAAAGCTTCTTCGCTGTTGTATAATGCACCACATTCTGTACAAGCCTGTGCATTCTTTTCAGCTATGTTGACGTTTTGACTTTCTATAGAAGACTCATCTAAAGTTCCCGTGAAAGGTAGTTTTACAGGGTTTTCCATATCCGATTCTTCATCCACTTCTGAAGTGTGAGCAACCTTTAAGTGTCTTTTAAGGCTTTGTGGCCAATTGTAAGATTTCGAACAAATGTCGCATTCATACATCCTTTCAGTTTAACCTACACTATTCAAATGATGAGAAAGTCTTTAAACATAGCTTTATATACAACTTGTTGAACATGTTGAACAACATGTTGAATAACAACATGTTGAACATGTTGAACATGTTGAACAATTTGTTGAACATGTTGAACAACATGTTGAACATGTTGAACAATTTGTTGAACATGTTGAACATGTTGAACAATTTGTTGAACATGTTGAACTTGTTGAACAACCTGTTGAACATGTTGAACATGTTGAACATGTTGAACAATTTGTTGAACATGTTGAACATGTTGAACAACATGTTGAACATGTTGAACAATTGAACATGTTGAACATGTTGAACATGTTGAACAATTTGTTGAACATGTTGAACATGTTGAACAATTTGTTGAACATGTTGAACATGTTGAACAACATGTTGAACATGTTGAACATGTTGAACATGTTGAACAATTTGTTGAACATGTTGAACATGTTGAACATGTTGAACAATTTGTTGAACATGTTGAACATGTTGAACAATTTGTTGAACAATACCACGACGTAATATCTTCCAAAATTATTCGGACACGTGTTTTGAATGGGCTTGCCATTCGAACACGCCTTTTGAATGGGCGCAGTTTTCCTACATAACTATCCACATTTTCACTTCCCATTTTCCAACAATTAACCAACCAACCAAGTGGTAGAATCGTCTGAAACGTGTAAAAAACAAAATTTGTTAAAGTTGGTTTAGATCTCTGATTTTTACCCTACTACACCCTGGTAAAATGTTCAAACTTATTTTATACATCATATTTTGTCAAAACACAAATTTTGTTAAAGTTGGTCTAGAACCGCTATTTTTCTACTACTGTGACTTTAGAACATTCAAATAAGTAGTTTGGTAAAATGCTAAAACCTATTTTATATATTATATGTTATTAAAAACTAAATTTGTTAAAGTTGGTTTAGAACTCTGATTTTTACCCTACTACACCATGGTAAAATGTTCAAACTTATTTTAAACATCATATGTTGTCAAAAACAAAATTTGTTAAAGTTGGTTTAGAACCACCATTTTCGTACTACTATAACTTTAAAACATTTGAATAAGTAGCTTATTAAAGTGCTAAAACCTATTTTATATATTATATGGTGTTAAAAACTAAATTTGTTAAAGTTGGTTTAGAACCACCATTTTCGCACTACTATAACTTTAAAACATTTGAATAAGTAGCTTGGTAAAATGCTAAAACTTATTCTATATATTATACGTTATTAAAAAAATACATTTGTTAAATTTGCTTTAGTAGTGTCATTATCCAACTACTATAACATAAAACATAACATTGGACTTAACATAGGGAAAATCCCATTCCTTCTCAAATTTATTGATCGTTCCCACACTCTGAACGAGTGCACTTTAAAATTTATCGATCGGTTTTCCCCCACTCTCTGTACGAGTGCACTCTGACATTTTATCGATCGGTTTTTCTCCCACACTCTGTACGAGTGCACTCTAAATTTTAGCAATCGGTTTTCCCCCACACTCTGTACACATATACTTATGCTATGTGTGGTTACTGCAATGGGGAAACCATTGAAATATGACTAATTAAATATTATCATAATAATAATAATAATAATAATAATAATAATAGTAAAGTCACAGAGTCACATAATGTCACAGAGTCACATGATGTCACAGTCACATGTTGTCACATAATGTCACAGAGTCATAAAAATGAACAAAAACCAAAAATAACCAAAAAAAATTTTTTTGCCCCTGACGTGGGAACGATCCCGGGGCTCTTAGGTTGCTAGTCGATCGCTCTAACCAGTGAGCCATTACGACTTGTCTGTTGAACGATGTGATAATGACATACATACGTTTGACTAATTATGTTCATATAGCAATTACATAGTCATATAGCTATATGATGTTACATAGTCACATAGTGTCACATGATGTTACAAAGTGTCACATGATGTAACAAAGTGTCACATGATGTAACAAAGTGCAACATTATGTAACATTGTGTTACATAATGCAACATTGTGTTACATAATGTTACATAATGTTACATAATGTAACATTGTGTTACATAATGTTACACAGTGTTACATTGTGTTGCATAATGTTACAAAAAAAAAAAAAAAAAAAAAAAAGATGACTTACCACAAGTCATTGGTTAATTTGTCTTCAGTTCCTTTCCAAAGAATAACCAGTCTTTCACTTCCCTTTTCCAAAGAAGAACCAATGTTTCAATTCCTTTTTCCAAAGACTAGTCAATGTTTCACTTCGTCTCTTAAGTCTATCCTTCACTTGTTCTCCAACAGCACACCACAGCACAACAGGTAAGAGCAACTGTTTTCACATGTGTATCCAACAGCACAGCACAGCACAACCGGTAAGAGCAACTGTTTTCACTTTTTTCATGTGTATCCAACGGCAGCCAGAGAATGAATGATGCATATGTGCACACACAATGGGCTCCTATAGGAATGTTGAATCCTAGGGGGTGGGGGGGTCCTCAGATTGAGAACCCGGGGGGGGGGGGTCCCCATGGTATGATAGACAGAAGATGGAAGTCGTCACATGGAGGACCCGGGGGGGGGGTCCCCATGGTATGATAGACAGATGATGGAAGTCGTCACATGGAGGACCGGGGGGGGGGGGTCGGTACATATTATGTCCCGAGGGGGGGGGGGGGTCCCCATGATATGAAAGTGATGCCCGATTGCGGGTTCGATCCACCGACCTTCATATCATGCTTACGGGTCCTATGCTCTACCAACTGAGCCATTCAGGCCAGAAGGTTAATGATCGGGAAAATAGTCCTCATATACATGATACATGATTGACAGGTCATGTGACCAATGATGATTGACAGGTCACGTGACTAATGACGTCATGATGAATGACTGGTGACTTAGGGTTATGCCGCCTAGGGGGGGGGGGGGGGGGTCAGTATGACGTCACAAAATGCAGTGATTCTCTCGTGCAGTGATTCTCTCGTTTCTCAACTACTTTCTTACAATTAAACAGACCCAGCTTTTCACGCAGGATCCTCCCCACCCCCTCCCCCCTCTACCCAGCACACCACACTGCCATTTCACCACCCTCTCCTCTTCCTTTCCCCGAATAGTCTCTTTCCAAGATTCTCTTTTGACTTTTCACAAAGAGCTTTTTAACGCTCACCTGAAGCAGAAACGAACAGATGACGATGACCCAGCCGTATCCTCCATCCGGGCATTTCTCCAGCACTATGACGTCATCTCGCAAGGCATCCTTTCTGGACATGGTGCAAGGGTTCGCTCACCCCAGGTGTCGAAATAAATGTTGCGATGGTCGTGTTTCATTTAATCTACAATGTGAGCGCACGCTTTTAACACTGTGGACTCTTTCTTACATCAGTGGCTGTCCTCTTTCACATACAAAAAGAGGAGCTGTTGACTTTTTAAGTGCCTCAACTTATAGTTGGCTTGCTTGCATATAATCAGTTCTATCCACCTGAAATACTTTTTTGAAAATATTTCTTTTTAGGACGTGCGTTTGTGTGTGACTCTGTATTAATATTAAACGCTAGTCTGAATATATCGCCTTGAAATTTGCACCCTCGCAATGGTCTTATCTTGCGATTGTTACCAAAAAATCGCGCACTGTGTGCAATGTTTACAAAATAAATGGTGCGATTAATTTAATTAAAGCGTGCAATAATTTCCAAGAACTCCAGTAACGACCAGAGTGAAACTCTCATCTATCCTTTAACTCGTAAAAAATTCTTGTTTAATTATGCATTAAGAAGTGTTGGCGCATTAACATACTTCGAGAAAAAAGTGAAAGGGGTTGAATGAAAAAATCGAGCGTTTTTGGTTAACTGGTGGAAAGTTTGGAATTCCCGGAGCAGAATCGGCGGGATGTGCGAGTGTGCAGCCCAAGGAAATAAAGGCATAACCAATTATCTACTTTTGACGAAATTGGAACTCATCGCGCCCCTGCCCCCCTCCCCCCACCCCTTCCCTTCAATCATATGAAAATCGCGCATGTCGCCCCCTCCCCCCCCCCCCTCCACAAAAAAAGAAAGTTTCCGCGGCTTGTTAAAAAACCCTTTGGTTAATAATGTCAAGCTTGACAAGCAGAAAACTGGTGTTTTTCTCGACACACATGTGGGGTTTTTCCATGTTTTATGCGAATGATCACACGGTGCGGTTTGACTTGCCAGGCACAGTCACCCAATGTAGACACTTCCGCAGTGAGATATCGTTCTTATATCAGATTAAACATCAACGTAGATTCGAAAGCACGCTAAAGACAACGGGAAAATCGCCAACCACGTTTTAGTATGTGAATAAAATGCACCATTTTGGCGATATAATATTTTATCTACTCAGAAATGACATTTTGCAGCTGTGAATGACCAGCGGAAAGCCCGACTTGTTCAGTTATCGATCATCTGTTACCTGCACATGAATCGATTTGCCCCTCACCCCCCTCCCCGATTCCCCAGGCTCCAAGAACACAAGTAATAAAATATTTATAAATCTCACTAAAACTTGACCGCTGTTCATGCATTTATTATGCATGGCAATTATATTGAACCTGCTGGACTGAATAAAGCCCATAAATACACACTTTATTTTCACCCTTTCACTTATCCCAATAACAAGGGAGTCAAAAGGTAACCAATTGTTCTCAGGGGGAGTTGTATGAGAGTGGTAGGGTCATTAGTTTTCATATACGATCAGCTTCAATGAAGAGGGGGGAGGGGGGAGGGGAAGGGGGGAGGGGTGAAGGGCAGGGAGGGAGAGGGAGGGAGGTCCTGTGGTGCAGGGCAACCCAGCAAACACTACGACGTCGCTCCAACGTCGATTTCGGGTTGTGACGTCAATCTTACCCCCATTGCAACATTGAATCTGGTTGTAATTTGGTTGTGATTGGTTCGCGACCACAGATTAACGTCTTACCAACGTCTTTGACACAATGTTGAATAGACGTTGAATAACCAACTTTGTTTAGACGTTGTTTTTGGTAGCAACTAAAATAGCGCTTTCTAGGACGTATAATCAACGTCTTTACTGGAACGTTGAATAGATAGCGGAAGCTCGACATAATATAGACGTGAAATAATCAACATTATATAGACGTGAATAATCGACATTATATAGACGCAAAATAATCGACATTATATAGACGTGAAATAATCGACATTATATAGACGTGAAATAATCGACATTATATAGACGTGAAATAATTGACCTTGTGTAGATGTGTGGCGTCAAACGAAGAGCTCATCATATTATCACTCACCGGAAACGGAAGCAATGACAGTCGCTAGGAAAATAGACGAAAACGAGGTATAAAATATATGAATTTCAGGAGCGAGAAAGTTTTTTCCGTCTATTTTTTTCTGACAAATATTGATGAAAATTAGCTTCATGAACGTACTATCTTGCCGTATGAGCGAAGGGTTTTCAAGCGGGTTGGTTATGACCCGATCACATGACCTCGCTACGGCACTTGTTCTCCTGCGATGATTGGACAAATATCCAGCAGGTTCGATGACGTCACACTGCTGCTGCGTTTTGATAGGTTGGCGTTGACGTTGGGGTGAACCACGACACCTTATCAGTTTCACTGTCTGATGGGCAATTATAGACTAGTATTTTCCCGAAGTCAAAACAACGACGTTCTCCCGACTTTACACAACGTTCCGAAATTGACGTCGTTTCGACTTCCACAATCAACCACAAGCCAACGTTGGTCCGACAACAGGTGAGAGGTCAATCCACCGCTTACGGAACGTCACGGGGCTCACTGGGAACTGTCCTACTTCTACCTAAACAGTGTTTGCCCAGTGTTGAATGTGAAACCCAAAAATAAAGTCTTCTTCGCAGAAGATGACTGGGAAAACACAACAGGGACAATAAGGTCAAAAGCGGTCAGTCAGTGCGGTTTCCGGTATCATTTTTTGCAACCGGATCACTTTTTAACACCGGTTTCATATTCTTGAGACTGCGAATAAATGGACCAATCAAAACCCGCCTCGCTACTTGACAAATCAGCAAACAACACGGTCCTAAAATCATTCGGCAGGCTCATGTGAAGTAAAGCCAAGAGTATACTAATTAGTAACTGTACTAACGCGGTCTAAACTGGAATCCGTATCTAAACTTGACCTGTGCCATAAGCAAAATGGCTGACGTGGTTCCGGAAAGAGAATCGGTTTACGTGTGAAGATCCTGTTACAGCGCCATAAGTTTAGGTGAACATCTTCGTGCGAACAGTACAGTGGGGGAACATCTGGGTCGGAACAGCACAGCCTGGAAACATCTGGGTCGGAACAGTACAGCGGGGGAACATCTGGGTCGGAACAGTACAGCGGGGGAACATCTGGCTTGGAATAGTACAGCTGGGGAACATCTGGATCGGAACAGCACAGCTTGAAAACATCTGGGTCGGAACAGTACAGCGGGGGAACATCTGGGTCGGAACAATACAGCTGGGGAACATTTGGCTCGGAACAGTACAGCGGGGGAACATCTGGCTCGGAACAGTACAGCTGGGCAACATCTGAGTCGGAACAGCACAGTTTGGAAACATCTGGGTCGGAGCAGTACAGCTTGGAAACATCTGGGTCGGAGCAGTACAGCTTGGAAACATCTGGGTCGGAACAGTGCAGTGGGGGAACATCTGGGTCGGAACAGCACAGTGGTTGAACATTTGGCTCGGAACAGCACAGCTTGGAAACATCTGGGTCGGAACAGTACAGCTGGGGAACATTTGGCTCGGAACAGTACAGCGGGGGAACATCTGGCTCGGAACAGTACAGCTGGGGAACATCTGAGTCGGAACAGCACAGTTTGGAAACATCTGGGTCGGAGCAGTACAGCTTGGAAACATCTGGGTCGGAGCAGTACAGCTTGGAAACATCTGGGTCGGAACAGTACAGTGGGGGAACATCTGGGTCGGAGCAGCACAGTGGGGGAACATTTGGCTCGGAACAGCACAGCGGGGGAACATCTGGCTCGGAACAGTACAGCTGGGGAAAATCTGGGTCGGAACAGCACAGCTTGCAAACATCTGGGTCGGAACAGTACAGCGGGGGAACATCTGGGTCGGAACAGCACAGCTTGGAAACATATGGGTCGGAGCAGTACAGCTTGGAAACATCTGGGTCGGAACAGTACAGTGGGGGAACATCTGGGTCGGAACAGCACAACTTGAAAACATCTTGGTCGGAACAGTACAGCGGGGGAACATCTGGGTCGGAACAATACAGCTGGGGAACATTTGGCTCGGAACAGTACAGCGGGGGAACATCTGGCTCGGAACAGTACAGCTGGGCAACATCTGAGTCTGAACAGCACAGTTTGGAAACATCTGGGTCGGAGCAGTACAGCTTGGAAACATCTGGCTCGGAGCAGTACAGCTTGGAAACATCTGGGTCGGAACAGTACAATGGGGGAACATCTGGGTCGGAACAGCACAGTGGTTGAACATTTGGCTCGGAACAGCACAGCTTGGAAACATCTGGGTCGGAACAGTACAGCTGGGGAACATTTGGCTCGGAACAGTACAGCGGGGGAACATCTGGCTCGGAACAGTACAGCTGGGGAACATCTGAGTCGGAACAGCACAGTTTGGAAACATCTGGGTCGGAGCAGTACAGCTTGGAAACATCTGGGTCGGAGCAGTACAGCTTGGAAACATCTGGGTCGGAACAGTACAGTGGGGGAACATCTGGGTCGGAGCAGCACAGTGGGGGGAACATTTGGCTCGGAACAGCACAGCTTGGAAACATCTGGGTTGGAACAGTACAGCGGGGGAACATCTGGGTCGGAACAGTACAGCTGGGAAACATTTGGCTCGGAACAGTACAGCGGGGGAACATCTGGCTCGGAACAGTATAGCTGGGGAACATCTTTGTCGGAACAGCACAGCTTGGAAACATCTGGGTCGGAACAGTGCAGCGGGGTAACATCTGGGTCGGAACAGCACAGCGGGGAAATATGTGGGTCGGAACAGCACAGCTTGGAAACATCTGGGTCGGAACAGTACAGCGGGGGAACATCTGGGTCGTAACAGCACAGCGGGGAAATATGTGGGTCGGAACAGTACAGCGGGGGAACATCTGGCTCGGAACAGTACAGCTGGGGAACATCTGGATCGGAACAGCACAGCTTGGAAACATCTGGGTCGGAACAGTACAGCGGGGGAACATCTGGATCGGAACAGCACAGCGGGGAAATGTCTGGGTCGGAACAGCACAGCTTGGAAACATCTGGGTCGGAACAGTACAGCGGGGGAACATCTGGCTCGGAACAGTACAGCTGGGGAACATCTGGGTCGGAACAGCACAGCTTGGAAACATCTGGGTCGGAACAGTACAGCGGGGAAACATCTGGTTCGGAATAGCACAGCGAGGAAATATCTGGGTCGGAACAGCACAGCTTCGAAACATCTGGGTCGGAACAGTGCAGCGGGGTAACATCTGGCTCGGAACAGTACAGCGGGGGAAGATTTGGCTCGGAACAGTACGGCGGGGAAACATCTGGGTCGGAACAGTACAGCGGGGGACATCTGGGTTGGAACAGTACAGCGGCTTTTCAACACGTTCACTGACCTCTTCAACCTGTCTCAGGTCAAAGGGGAGGAGCATGCCATGACGTCAAGGCTGACCAGCTTGTTGCGGTCTTTCTTGTATTGTGGCTGTTTGTCATCGCAGACATTTCAAACCTTAGAACCAATTAGTTTTACGCCCGTACAGCAAGGCTGCACAATAAATTCATGTCACATGAACCTCGGGGACTGCTGGAGTTGGTTGTCAACGTTTTGGAAAATCATTAACACTGAAAGCGCGAATAAAACTTATTGGTTAAAAAACCTTGAATAAGATTGTTCCAACGAGCGAAATAGGTTTTATACTTGACCATGCAATATCATACCATGCCGGTCGGTATTTCATTCCCGCTTGCAAGCTATATTTGCCAACGGGAATAAGTTCGTAGCTATTCCAAAACTTGATTCCATTTTTTTTCTGTTTTTTAGTGGGGGTGGGGTGGGGGGTTTGGATGGTTTCCAGGCAGTCTTCCTAGACCGTTTGACGTATCACGATGAAGTGTGGAGGCGGTATAGCGGGAGTGTAGGCGGTATAGCGGGTAATAAGATCTGGATACAACCGCAATTTGAATAAGGTTATTTATCTCGAAAAAATGGCCAGAAATACGGCTCAGATTCCTGCTCGACAATACATTCGGCTAAAGCCGTCAGAGATCTTGTAGGCCTAAAAGACGTTACACAATGGATTTCTCGGTGACCTTGATCTTAACTGTTTCTCGGTCATGGCCAAGGTTTCAAAAACCGAACGTTGATCACTTTTTCGAAACCACTTGGGGACAGAGGGATTTTGCGCTCATTGGTCAAAATAAAAAAAAACCGGAATTTGAGCATTATAGCGAAAGCGGTAAGAGCTATTTCGAGTTCATGTTCGACCCTTTGATGTTTAACTATATTTACATCTTTAAATATATTTTATTTATTCAGCTCTCCCACATATTAAACATGTTTCAGCATAACATCAGATAAATGAAACTGAAAGTGAAGCGTGACTTCATAAAACAACTTAAATGCTGAGTGTTAATTTAAAACAATACTTCTTGTTTTAACCTAACACTGAGTGCAGTTTTTTGTGTGTGTGAAACGCGGAGTATTGGTTGAAAAATAATACCTCTTGTGTAACGAAATTGGGACGACATATGGTCCGTGTCTGCCCTCAAAACGAAGCCCCCTGTCTATCTCATATTTTTGTTGTTGTTGTTGTTGTTGTTGTTCTTCTTCTTCTTCTTCTTCTCCTCCTTCTTCTTCTTCTTCTTCTTTTTTTTTTTTTTTGGTATGCATATGGTTCCTAGTACCCCGTTCCACAACCCGGACAAAGAGCCCATTTTGAGTCTTGCTTGTGTTGCTGTGCTGTTTAGTTTCATGTTTCTTTCTTCGGGTAATATAACAAAGAAAACTACACTGAAATTCGCACAGTGAATTAGACCCCACTTGGAATGATAACTTAAAACGGAAGGTAGATGATATTGCTATTTGTTAACAATTTTTAATTTTTTTTAAACAAATGTCTGAATGTCTAAATACTACCAACTACAGTGTATATCGTGTATACGAGGTGCACCACTTCAGATGATCCTCTATACATGTGCCAAGTTTGGTTGGACTAGCTTCAGCGGTCTTGGAGGAGATGTCTGGAAACCGATTGCTCTACCTCTTACCGTTTTCGAGATAAAGACCAACTTCCCGTTTGGGACTCGAAAGTGACCTGGAGGTCAAGAACACCGGAAGTTACACCTCACGTAACGTTGTATAGGGGGTGGAGGTCGAAAATGAGGTCAAAATTGCCGTTCTCTTACCGTTTTCGAGATAAATCGTTGTTTTTCTTAAAGAGGAATTCGGCTATCTCTGAGCCATCTAGTGAGTGAATTTAGAATCAGGATCAGAATTTTCAGATTGTGTATAGCCTGAAATGTTAAATTTTCTGCTATCAGCCGTGGGGCGCCAGAATTATATCCTTTGCAAAGTTATTGGGTAATCAGAGTCCAAAAATAATTTTACTGGCCACCCAATTTGTTTGACAACTTTAGAACTGACTGGATCACAAAGCAGCGCCAATGTCAGATAACGGTGTGCTCGGTTCAGTAATGCGAAAAAGGGTGGATCAGGGCAATAATTTGTGGACTTTTCCTCCAAATGATGTTTTTTTTCGAACCCTGTTGACTATAAGCCTGGAGTACAGTAGCTTGAAAGTGTGTATTAATATCTCTTGAAATTTGGGCGAGAAATGGTTGTATATGTCATCACTGAAAAAGTGTAAAAAATGAGTGGGGGGGGGGGGGGGGAGGTTCGCAAAGGAACTTGTAGTGACAAAAGAACCGCGGGGACCCCCACATTTTCCTATCTCAAATGTTGAATGAATGATCAGTGCGTAATTATGTACAATATGAGAGGAAAAATGTTGCAGGTTTTCGTTCTGTATTGGAATTAGTCTCAAACTTTGTTTATTTGCCATTCTTAGCAATACAAACCGAAAGAAATAATGAGTTGTTTTAGTTCTGTTTTATTTCTCATAAAAGTCCGGTGACCATTGCTTTTTCCCACTTGCAAACAGTTTGCAAATGGGTATACTTTGCAAAGAATTCCGGCGTTTATTCCTTCCTTTTTTTTTTTTTCCGTCACGGAGGTTTCCAGAAAACTCCTCCTACGCTATTTGACGTAGGACGATGAAATTTGGCACAGAGATAGAGGGTGATGAGATGTCGTGAAAAGCGCAAATTTTTTTGACCTTGACCTTCAAGGTCAAGGTCAAATTGAGGTCAAAGTTTTTTTACCTCAAATTGGTTTCCAGAAAACTCCTCCTACACGGTTTGTAGTAGAAAGACGGCATTTGGCAGAAACATAGAGGGTAATGAGTTGTCGTGAAATCCGCAAAATTTTTTGACCTTGACCTTGACCTTCAAGGTCAAATTGAGGTCAAAATATTTTTTCAAAAACCTATTCCATCACGAAAACTTGCTGGAAATAGAGCTCAAATCCTTGTTTCAACACGTTTACAGTGTCAGTAGGCAGTAACATCATTGACGGAATCTCGACATTCAGTGTCAAGGTCAAGGTCATCTGACTTTTGTATATTGAAATCCCTTAGAGACAAATTGTCCATTATCTCGAAAACGGTTATAGATAGAGAAATTTTGAGCATATTTTCGACCCTTTGGGCCTAAAAGACGTTATATAAGAGGTACCTCGGTGGCCTTGACCTCCTCCGTCATGGTCAAGGTCAAAAACCGGAAATTGACCATTATCTCGAAAACGGTTAGAGATAGAGCGATTTTGAGCTTATTTTCGACCCTTTCGGCCTAAAAGGCCATATATAAGAGGTACCTCGGTGACCTTGACCTCCTCCGTCATGGTCAAGGTCAAAAACCGGAAGTTGACCATTATCTCGAAAACGGTTAGAGATAGAGCGATTTTGAGCTTATTTTCGACCCTTTGGGTCTAAAAGACGTTACATAAGAGGTACCTCGGTGACCTTGACCTCCTCCGTCATGGTCAAGGTCGAAAACCGGAAGTTGACCATTATCTCGAAAACGGTTAGAGATAGAGCTATTTTGAGCTTATTTTCGACCCTTTGGGCCTAAAAGAAGTTATATAAGAGGTACTTCAGTGACCTTGACCTCCTCCGTCATGGTCAAGGTCAAAAACCGGAAGTTGACCATTATCTCGAAAACGGTTAGAGATAGAGCGATTTTGAGCTTATTTTCGACCCTTTGGGCCTAAAAGACATTATGTAAGAGGTACCTCGGTGACCTTGACCTCCTCCGTCATGGTCAAGGTCAAAAACCGGAAGTTGACCATTTTCTCGAAAACGGTTAGAGATAGAGCGATTTTGAGCTTATTTTCGACCCTTTGGGCCCAAAAGGCCATATATAAGAAGTACCTCCGCGACCTTGACCTCCTCCGTCATGGTCAAGGTCAAAAACCGGAAGTTGACCATTTTCTCGAAAACGGTTAGAGATAGAGCGATTTTGAGCTTATTTTCGACCCTTTGGGCCCAAAAGGCCATATATAAGAGGTACCTCGGTGACCTTGACCTCCTCCGTCATGGTCAAGGTCAAAAACCGGAAGTTGACCATTATCTCGAAAACGGTTAGAGATGGAGCGCTTTTGAGCTTATTTTCGACCCTTTGGGCCTAAAAGACGTTATGTAAGAGGTACCTCGGTGACCTTGACCTCCTCCGTCATGGTCAAGGTCAAAAACCGGAAGTTGACCATTATCTCGAAAACGGTTAGAGATAGAGCGATTTTGAGCCTATTTTCGACCCTTTGGGTCTAAAAGACGTTACATAAGAGGTACCTCGGTGACCTTGACCTCCTCCGCCATGGTCAAGGTCAAAAGCCGGAAGTTGACCATTATCTCGAAAACGGTTAGAGATAGAGCGATTTTGAGCTTATTTTCGACCCTTTGGGCCTAAAAGACGTTATATAAGAGGTACTTCAGTGACCTTGACCTCCTCCGTCATGGTCAAGGTCAAAAACCGGAAGTTGACCATTATCTCGAAAACGGTTAGAGATAGAGCGATTTTGAGCTTATTTTCGACCCTTTGGGCCTAAAAGACATTATGTAAGAGGTACCTCGGTGACCTTGACCTCCTCCGTCATGGTCAAGGTCAAAAACCGGAAGTTGACCATTTTCTCGAAAACGGTTAGAGATAGAGCGATTTTGAGCTTATTTTCGACCCTTTGGGCCCAAAAGGCCATATATAAGAAGTACCTCCGCGACCTTGACCTCCTCCGTCATGGTCAAGGTCAAAAACCGGAAGTTGACCATTATCTCGAAAACGGTTAGAGATGGAGCGCTTTTGAGCTTATTTTCGACCCTTTGGGCCTAAAAGACGTTATGTAAGAGGTACCTCGGTGACCTTGACCTCCTCCGTCATGGTCAAGGTCAAAAACCGGAAGTTGACCATTATCTCGAAAACGGTTAGAGATAGAGCGATTTTGAGCTTATTTTCGACCCTTTGGGTCTAAAAGACGTTACATAAGAGGTACCTCGGTGACCTTGACCTCCTCCGTCATGGTCAAGGTCAAAAACCGGAAGTTGACCATTATCTCGAAAACGGTTAGAGATAGAGCGATTTTGAGCTTATTTTCGACCCTTTGGGCCTAAAAAACGTTATGTAAGAGGTACCTCGGTGACCTTGACCTCCTCCGTCATGGTCAAGGTCAAAAACCGGAAGTTGACCATTATCTCGAAAACGGTTAGAGATAGAGCGATTTTGAGCTTATTTTCGACCCTTTGGGCCCAAAAGGCCATATAAAAGAGGTACCTCGGTGACCTTGACCTCCTCCGTCATGGTCAAGGTCAAAATCCGGAAGTTGACCATTATCTCGAAAACGGTTAGAGATAGAGCGATTTTGAGCTTATTTTCGACCCTTTGGGTCTAAAATACGTTATATAAGAGGTACCTCGGTGACTTTGACCTCCTCCGCCATGGTCAAGGTCAAAAACCGGAAGTTGACCACTATCTCGAAAACGGTTAGAGATAGAACGATTTTGAGCTTATTTTCGACCCTTTGGGACTAAACGACGTTAGATATCCCGAAAACGGTTAGAGATAGAGCGATTTTGAGCTTATTTTCGACCCTTTGGGCCTAAAAGATGTTATGTAAGAGGTACCTCGGTGACCTTGACCTCCTCCGTCATGGTCAAGGTCAAAAACCAGAAGTTGACCATTATCTCGAAAACGGTTAGAGATAGAGCGATTTTGAGCTTATTTTCGACCCTTTGGGCCTAAAAGACGTTATGTAAGAGGTACCTCGGTGACCTTGACCTCCTCCGTCATGGTCAAGGTCAAAAACCGGAAGTTGACCATTATCTCGAAAACGGTTAGAGATAGAGCTATTTTGAGCTTATTATCGACCCTTTGGGCCTAAAAGACGTTATATAAGAGGTACCTCGGTGACCTTGATCTCCTCCGTCATGGTCAAGGTCAAAAACCGGAAGTTAACCATTATCTCGAAAACGGTTAGAGACAGAGCAATTTTAGCTTATTTTCGACCCTTTGGGCCTAAAATACGTTACATAAGAAGTACCTCGGTGACCTTGACCTCCTCCGACATGGTCAAGGTCACAAACCGGAAGTTGACCATTATCTCGAAAACGGTTAGAAATAGAGCTATTTTGAGCTAATCTTCGACCCTTTGGGTCTAAAAGACGTTATATAAGAGGTACCTCGGTGACCTTGACCTCCTCCGTCATGGTCAAGGTCAAAAACCGGAAGTTGACCATTATCTCGAAAACGGTTAGAGATAGAGCGATTTTGAGCTTATTATCGACCCTTTGGGTCTAAAAGACGTTATGTAAGAGGTACCTCGGTGACCTTGACCTCCTCCGTCATGGTCATGGTCAAAAACCGGAAGTTGACCATTATCTCTAAAACGGTTAGAGATAGAGCTATTTTGAGCTTATTTTCGACCCTTTGGGCCTAAAAGACGTTATGTAAGAGGTGCCTCGGTGACCTTGACCTCCTCCTTCATGGTCAAGGTCAAAAGAGGGAAGTTGACCATTATCTCGAAAACGGTTAGAGATAGAGCGATTTTGAGCTTATTTTCGACCCTTTGGGCCTAAAAGACGTTATGTAAGAGGTACCTCGGTGACCTTGACCTCCTCCGTCATGGTCAAGGTCAAAAACCGGAAGTTGACCATTATCTCGAAAACGGTTAGAGATAGAGCTATTTTGAGCTTATTTTCGATCCCTTTAACCTAAAAGATGTTATGTATACCCGGATGACCTTGACCTCCTCCATCATGGTCAAGGTCAAAAACCGGAAGTTGATCATTATCTCAAAAACGGTTAGAGATACAGCGATTTTGAGCTTATTTTCGACCCTTTGGGCCTAAAAGACGTTATATAAGAGGTACCTCGGTGATCTTGACCTCCTCCGTCATGGTCAAGGTCAAAAACCGGAAGTTGACCATTATCTCGAAAACGGTTAGAGATAGAGCTATTTTGAGCTTATTTTCGATCCCTTTAACCTAAAAGATGTTATGTATACCTGGATGACCTTGACCTCCTCCGCCATGGTCAAGGTCAAAAACCGGAAGTTGATCATTATCTCAAAAACAGTTAGAGATACAGCGATTTTGAGCTTATTTTCGACCCTTTGGGCCTAAAAGACGTTATGTAAGAGGTGCCTCGGTGACCTTGACCTCCTCCGTCATGGTCAAGGTCAAAAACCGGAAGTTGACCATTATCTCGAAAACGGTTAGAGATAGAGCGATTTTGAGCTTATTTTCGACCCTTTGGGTCTAAAAGACGTTACATAAGAGGCACCTCGGTGACCTTGACCTCCCCCGTCATGGTCAAGGTCAAAAACCGGAAGTTGACCATTATTTCCAAAACGGTTAGAGATAGAGCGATTTTGAGCTTATTTTCGACCCTTTGGGTCTAAAATACGTTATATAAGAGGTACCTCGGTGACTTTGACCTCCTCCGCCATGGTCAAGGTCAAAAACCGGAAGTTGACCATTATCTCGAAAACGGTTAGAGATAGAACGATTTTGAGCTTCTTTTCGACCCTTTGGGACTAAACGACGTTACATATCCCGAAAACGGTTAGAGATAGAGCGATTTTGAGCTTATTTTCGACCCTTTGGGCCTAAAAGATGTTATGTAAGAGGTACCTCGGTGACCTTGACCTCCTCCGTCATGGTCAAGGTCAAAAACCAGAAGTTGACCATTATCTCGAAAACGGTTAGAGATAGAGCGATTTTGAGCTTATTTTCGACCCTTTGGGCCTAAAAGACGTTATATAAGAGGTACCTCGGTGACCTTGACCTCCTCCGTCATGGTCAAGGTCGAAAACCGGAAGTTGACCATTATCTCGAAAACGGTTAGAGATAGAGCGATTTTGAGCTTATTATCGAACCTTTGGGCCTAAAAGACGTTATATAAGAGGTACCTCGGTGACCTTGATCTCCTCCGTCATGGTCAAGGTCAAAAACCGGAAGTTGACCATTATCTCGAAAACGGTTAGAGATAGAGCGATTTTGAGCTTATTTTCGACCCTTTGGGCCTAAAAGACGTTATATAAGAGGTACCTCGGTGACCTTGACCTCCTCCGTCATGGTCAAGGTCAAAAACCGGAAGTTGACCATTATCTCGAAAACGGTTAGAAATAGAGCTATTTTGAGCTTATCTACGACCCTTTGGGTCAAAAAGACGTTATATAAGAGGTACCTCGGTGACCTTGACCTCCTCCGTCATGGTCAAGGTCAAAAACCGGAAGTTGACCATTATCTCGAAAACGGTTAGAGATAGAGCTATTTTGAGCTTATTTTCGACCCTTTAGGCCTAAAAGACGTTATGTAAGAGGTACATCGGTGACCTTGACCTCCTCCGTCATGGTCAAGGTCAAAAACCGGAAGTTGACCATTATCTCGAAAACGGTTAGAGATAGAGCGATTTTGAGCTTATTTTCGACCCTTTGGGCCTAAAAGACGTTAGATAAGAGGTATCTCGGTGACCTTGACCTCCTCCGTCATGGTCAAGGTCAAAAACCGGAAGTTGACCATTATCTCGAAAACGGTTAGAAATAGAGCTATTTTGAGCTTATTATAAAAGACGTTATATAAGAGCTACCTCGGTGACCTTGACCTCCTCCGTCATGGTCAAGGTCAAAAACCTGAAATTGACCATTATCTCGAAAACGGTTAGAGATAGAGCGATTTTGAGCTTATTTTCGACCCTTTGGGCCTAAAAGACGTTATGTAAGAGGTACCTCGGTGACCTTGACCTCCTCCGTCATGGTCAAGGTCAAAAACCGGAAGTTGACCATTATCTCGAAAACGGTTAGAGATAGAGCTATTTTGAGCTTATTTTCGATCCCTTTAACCTAAAAGATGTTATGTATACCCGGATGACCTTGACCTCCTCCGTCATGGTCAAGGTCAAAAACCGGAAGTTGATCATTATCTCAAAAACGGTTAGAGATACAGCGATTTTGAGCTTATTTTCGACCCTTTGTGCCTAAAAGACGTTATATAAGAGGTACCTCGGTGATCTTGACCTCCTCCGTCATGGTCAAGGTCAAAAACCGGAAGTTGACCATTATCTCGAAAACGGTTAGAGATAGAGCTATTTTGAGCTTATTTTCGATCCCTTTAACCTAAAAGATGTTATGTATACCTGGATGACCTTGACCTCCTCCGCCATGGTCAAGGTCAAAAACCGGAAGTTGATCATTATCTCAAAAACAGTTAGAGATACAGCGATTTTGAGCTTATTTTCGACCCTTTGGGCCTAAAAGACGTTATGTAAGAGGTACCTCGGTGACCTTGACCTCCTCCGTCATGGTCAAGGTCAAAAACCGGAAGTTGACCATTATCTCGAAAACGGTTAGAGATAGAGCGATTTTGAGCTTATTTTCGACCCTTTGGGTCTAAAAGACGTTACATAAGAGGCACCTCGGTGACCTTGACCTCCCCCGTCATGGTCAAGGTCAAAAACCAGAAGTTGACCATTATCTCGAAAACGGTTAGAGATAGAGCGATTTTGAGCTTATTTTCGACCCTTTGGGTCTAAAATACGTTATATAAGAGGTACCTCGGTGACTTTGACCTCCTCCGCCATGGTCAAGGTCAAAAACCGGAAGTTGACCATTATCTCGAAAACGGTTAGAGATAGAACGATTTTGAGCTTATTTTCGACCCTTTGGGCCTAAAAGACGTTAGATAAGAGGTACCACGGTGACCTTGACCTCCTCCGTCATGGTCAAGGTCGAAAACCGGAAGTTGACCATTATCTCGAAAACGGTTAGAGATAGAGCGATTTTGAGCTTATTATCGAACCTTTGGGCCTAAAAGACGTTATATAAGAGGTACCTCGGTGACCTTGATCTCCTCCGTCATGGTCAAGGTCAAAAACCGGAAGTTGACCATTATCTCGAAAACGGTTAGAGATAGAGCGATTTTGAGCTTATTTTCGACCCTTTGGACCTAAAAGACGTTATATAAGAGGTACCTCGGTGACCTTGACCTCCTCCGTCATGGTCAAGGTCAAAAACCTGAAGTTGACCATTATCTCGAAAACGGTTAGAAATAGAGCTATTTTGAGCTTATCTACGACCCTTTGGGTCAAAAAGACGTTATATAAGAGGTACCTCGGTGACCTTGACCTCCTCCGTCATGCTCAAGGTCAAAAACCGGAAGTTGACCATTATATCGAAAACGGTTAGAGATAGAGCGATTTTGAGCTTATTATCGACCCTTTGGGCCTAAAAGACGTTATGTAAGAGGTACCTCGGTGACCTTGACCTCCTCCGTCATGGTCAAGGTCAAAAACCGGAAGTTGACCATTATCTCTAAAACGGTTAGAGATAGAGCTATTTTGAGCTTATTTTCGACCCTTTAGGCCTAAAAGACGTTATGTAAGAGGTACCTCGGTGACCTTGACCTCCTCCGTCATGGTCAAGGTCAAAAGAAGGAAGTTGACCATTATCTCGAAAACGGTTAGAGATAGAGCGATTTTGAGCTTATTTTCGACCCTTTGGGCCTAAAAGACGTTATATAAGAGGTATCTCGGTGACCTTGACCTCCTCCGTCATGGTCAAGGTCAAAAACCGGAAGTTGACCATTATCTCGAAAACGGTTAGAGATGGAGCGCTTTTGAGCTTATTTTCGACCCTTTGGGCCTAAAAGACGTTACATAAGAGGTACATCGGTGACCTTGACCTCCTCCGTCATGGTCAAGGTCAAAAACCGGAAGTTGACCATTATCTCGAAAACGGTTAGAAATAGAGCTATTTTGAGCTTATTATAAAAGACGTTATATAAGAGCTACCTCGGTGACCTTGACCTCCTCCGTCATGGTCAAGGTAAAAAACCTGAAGTTGACCATTATCTCGAAAACGGTTAGAGATAGAGCGATTTTGAGCTTATTTTCGACCCTTTGGGTCTAAAAGACGTTACATAAGAGGCACCTCGGTGACCTTGACCTCCCCCGTCATGGTCAAGGTCAAAAACCAGAAGTTGACCATTATCTCGAAAACGGTTAGAGATAGAGCGATTTTGAGCTTATTTTCGACCCTTTGGGTCTAAAATACGTTATATAAGAGGTACCTCGGTGACTTTGACCTCCTCCGCCATGGTCAAGGTCAAAAACCGGAAGTTGACCATTATCTCGAAAACGGTTAGAGATAGAACGATTTTGAGCTTATTTTCGACCCTTTGGGCCTAAAAGACGTTAGATAAGAGGTACCACGGTGACCTTGACCTCCTCCGTCATGGTCAAGGTCGAAAACCGGAAGTTGACCATTATCTCGAAAACGGTTAGAGATAGAGCGATTTTGAGCTTATTATCGAACCTTTGGGCCTAAAAGACGTTATATAAGAGGTACCTCGGTGACCTTGATCTCCTCCGTCATGGTCAAGGTCAAAAACCGGAAGTTGACCATTATCTCGAAAACGGTTAGAAATAGAGCTATTTTGAGCTTATCTACGACCCTTTGGGTCAAAAAGACGTTATATAAGAGGTACCTCGGTGACCTTGACCTCCTCCGTCATGGTCAAGGTCAAAAACCGGAAGTTGACCATTATATCGAAAACGGTTAGAGATAGAGCGATTTTGAGCTTATTATCGACCCTTTGGGCCTAAAAGACGTTATGTAAGAGGTACCTCGGTGACCTTGACCTCCTCCGTCATGGTCAAGGTCAAAAACCGGAAGTTGACCATTATCTCTAAAACGGTTAGAGATAGAGCTATTTTGAGCTTATTTTCGACCCTTTAGGCCTAAAAGACGTTATGTAAGAGGTACCTCGGTGACCTTGACCTCCTCCGTCATGGTCAAGGTCAAAAGAAGGAAGTTGACCATTATCTCGAAAACGGTTAGAGATAGAGCGATTTTGAGCTTATTTTCGACCCTTTGGGCCTAAAAGACGTTATATAAGAGGTATCTCGGTGACCTTGACCTCCTCCGTCATGGTCAAGGTCAAAAACCGGAAGTTGACCATTATCTCGAAAACGGTTAGAGATGGAGCGCTTTTGAGCTTATTTTCGACCCTTTGGGCCTAAAAGACGTTACATAAGAGGTATCTCGGTGACCTTGACCTCCTCCGTCATGGTCAAGGTCAAAACCCGGAAGTTGACCATTATCTCGAAAACGGTTAGAAATAGAGCTATTTTGAGCTTATTATAAAAGACGTTATATAAGAGCTACCTCGGTGACCTTGACCTCCTCCGTCATGGTCAAGGTAAAAAACCTGAAGTTGACCATTATCTCGAAAACGGTTAGAGATAGAGCGATTTTGAGCTTATTTTCGACCCTTTGGGCCTAAAAGACGTTATGTAAGAGGTACCTCGGTGACCTTGACCTCCTCCGTCATGGTCAAGGTCAAAAACCGGAAGTTGACCATTATCTCGAAAACGGTTAGAGATAGAGCGATTTTGAGCTTATTTTCGACCCTTTGGGCCTAAAAGACGTTACATAAGAGGTACATCGGTGACCTTGACCTCCTCCGTCATGGTCAAGGTCAAAAACCGGAAGTTGACCATTATCTCGAAAACGGTTAGAAATAGAGCTATTTTGAGCTTATTATAAAAGACGTTATATAAGAGCTACCTCGGTGACCTTGACCTCCTCCGTCATGGTCAAGGTCAAAAACCTGAAGTTGACCATTATCTCGAAAACGGTTAGAGATAGAGCGATTTTGAGCTTATTTTCGACCCTTTGGGCC
Source organism: Protula sp. h YS-2021 (assembly GCA_949752745.1). Classification (NCBI taxonomy): domain Eukaryota; kingdom Metazoa; phylum Annelida; class Polychaeta; order Sabellida; family Serpulidae; genus Protula; species Protula sp. h YS-2021. The sequence goes on from OX457034.1 coordinate 1,348,403, forward strand.
TAAAAGACGTTATGTAAGAGGTACCTCGGTGACCTTGACCTCCTCCGTCATGGTCAAGGTCAAAAACCGGAAGTTGATCATTATCTCAAAAACGGTTAGAGATGCAGCGATTTTGAGCTTATTTTCGACCCTTTGGGCCTAAAAGACGTTATGTAAGAGGTACCTCGGTGACCTTGACCTCCTCCGTCATGGTCAGGGTCAAAAACCGGAAGTTGACCATTATCTCGAAAACGGTTAGAGATAGAGCGATTTTGAGCTTATTTTCGACCCTTTGGGCCTAAAAGACGTTACATAAGAGGTACCTCAGTGACCTTGACCTCCTCCGTCATGGTCAAGGTCAAAAACCGGAAGTTGACCATGATCTCGAAAACGGTTAGAGATAGAGCGATTTTGAGCTTATTTTCGACCCTTTGGGCCTAAAAGATGTTACATAAGAGGTACCTCGGTGACCTTGACCTCCTCCGTCATGGTCAAGGTCAAAAACCGGAAGTTGACCATTATCTCGAAAACGGTTAGAGATAGAGCGATTTTGAGCTTATTTTCGACCCTTTGGGCCTAAAGGATGTTATGTAAGAGGTACCTTGGTGACCTTGACCTCCTCCGTCATGGTCAAGGTCAAAAACCGGAAGTTGACCATTATCTCGAAAACGGTTAGAGATAGAGCGATTTTGAGCTTATTTTCGACCCTTTGGGCCTAAAAGACGTTATTTAAGAGGTGCCTCGGTGACCTTGACCTCCTCCGTCATGGTCAAGGTCAAAAACCGGAAGTTGACCATTATCTCGAAAACGGTTAGAAAACTGAATTTGATTATTTGAGATTACATTATACTTCGATGTCCTTGTTCATGATAATAAGTCGGAAGCTGACAATTATGTGGAAAGACTGAAAATATGTCTTTAACCAGATAGATTATAACATTGCAAGTGGATGTCATTTCGCTACGTGTAGCGAAATTCGGTCTAGTTATATCCTATTATTATAGCACTGTGCCACATGGTTGCACATGCGAAGTATTAAAACAAAATTGTTGCAGATTAAAAATATGGGAGATAGCCGCATTTCGCTTTAAATAGCTTTTTCGCGATTTCACTTTTACCGTCAAGGTCAAAGTCAAAAATTTTTAACGGGTGCCTCAGATCACATCGTCCTTTATATATGTGCCAAGTTTGGCCTTTCTAGCTTTAACGGCCTTGCAGTAGATGTCTGGAAACCGATTGACCCTTTTCGCGATTGGTCAAGGTCAAAAATTTTTATCAGGTGCACCACTTCAGATGACCCTCCATAAATGTGCCCTGTTTCGTTGGCCTGGCTTCAGCGGTCTTGGAGGAGATGTCTGGAAACCGATCCGGCGGAAGAAAAAAATTTAAAAAGGGAGGAAATAAGGTGAAGAATTCGAGGCAATCCTTCCCCATTTGGTATTTTCAATACCAAGTGGAACTAGACCAAAATTCGCACAGCGAATTAGACCCCACTTGGAATGATAACTTAAAAACGGAACGTAGATGATATTGCTATTTGTTAACAATTTTCACATGTCTAAATGTAGAATACCCTCCTTAATACTACCAACTATACCGGTAAGGCCAAGGTAAAAAAAATTTATCAGGTGTACTACATCAGATGACCTCTATTCATGTGCCAAGTTTGGTTGGTCTAGCTTCAACGGTCTTGGAGGAGATGTCTGGAAACTGATTGTTCTATCTCTTACCGTTTTCGAGATAAGGGCCAACTTCCGGTTTGGGGCTCGAAAGTGACCTGGAGGTCAAGGACACCGGAAGTTATACCTTACATATCGTCGTATAGGGGGTAGAGGTCGAAAATGAGGCCAAAATTGCTCTATCTCTTACCGTTTCGAGATAAGGGCCAACTTCCGGTTTGGGGCTCGAAAGTGACCTGGAGGTCAAGGACACCGGAAGTTACACCTTACGTATCGTCGTATAGGGGGTGGAGGTCGAAAATGCGGTCACAATTGCTCTATCTCTTATCGTTTTCGAGATAACTCTTTGTTTTTCTTAAATAACATTTTTTGCGATTTCAAGGTCATGGTCAAGGTCAGGGTCAAACATTTTTATTTGTTGCTTCAGAGCACGTTGCTCTTTATACATGTGCCAAGTTTGGCTGTTCTAGCTTCAACGGCCTTGCAAAAATTATCTGAAAACCGTTTGACCTTTTTCGCGATTTGACCTTGACCACTAAGGTCAAGGTCAACAATTTTTATCAGGTTCACCACTTTAGATGACCCTCCATACATGTGCCAAGTTTGGTTGGTCTAGCTTCAGCGGTCTCGTCGGAGATGCCTAGACACCGATTCGGCGGAAGAAGAAAAAAATTTTAAAAAACGAGAAAAACGAGAGAGAGAGAGAGAGAGAGAGAGAGAGAGAGAGAGAGAGAGAGAGAGAGAGAGAGAGATATTTCCGAGTTAGCACAGCAGAGAAAAAGGGAGAAAAAAGGACTTACCTTCGATGACAGCAATGTGATATATATGTAGCCGTTTCTGATTTGTAGAGAGGTGTTCAATGCAAGAATAAAGTCGTACGAACACCAAAAATGTTCATTATGTAGTTAACTAAACCACTTAATAATAGAATGAAGCCACACACACACACATATATATATACATACACACACACACACACACATATATATATATATATATATATATATATATATATATATATATATCCAACTTGGGCCATCAAATAGCGCATGCGAAAAGCACGACTGCTCCAAAAAAAAAATGCAGCAGAAACACACACAAAAAGTAAAAAAAAGCAAAACCGCACACAGGATATATATAAAGCTTGAAGGACGACCAGAGAAAAGAAATCTAACACACCAGTCTGCCCCCCGCCCCCTTAACAACGACCATGACCATCTAATATTTGTTACATTTGGGCAGTAAATGTCGATCAAATGTACCAAAAGCCGCCATAACTAATGTCACATTGAGATAAAGAGAGGAAATATGTTTTTGATTTCCCTCAATGTTTGGGATCGTAATCGACATGATAACATTGTGATGGTTTTAATCTCTATTAAGGTGGGTGGAAAAATGGTGCAACACAACACGTGAAAAGGTCTTTACAGTCAAGCTCATATTGATCAGAGGATACACACTCGTGATTAAACAACCCCCACCCCCACCTCCACACTGATAAACTTCAAAATCACTTTAGCGAGAGAGAGAGAGAGAGAGAGAGAGAGAGAGAGAGAGAGAGAGAGAGAGTGAGAGAGAGAGAGAGAGAGAGAGAGAGAGTCTTACCGTTTTCGAGATAAAGGCCATCTTCCGGTTTGGGGCTCGAACGTGACCTGGAGGTCAGGGACACCACTAAGTTATACCCTATGTATCGTCGTATACGGGGTGGAGGTCGAAAATGAGGTCAAAATTGCTCTATCTCTTACCGTTTTCGAGATAAATCGTTGTTTTTCTTAAATAACGTTTTTCGCGATTTCAAGGTCATGGTCAAGGTCATGGTCAAAAATTTTTATCGGTTGCTTCAGACCACATCACCTTTTATATATGTGCCAAGTTTGGCTTTTCTAGCTTCAACGGCCTTGTAGTAATTGTCTAAAAACCGTTTGACCTTTTTTGCGGTTTGACCTTGACCAGTAAAGTCAAGGTCAAAAATTTTTATCCCGTGCACTACTTCAGATCACCCTCCATCTAAGTGCCAAGTTTAGTTGGTCTAACTCCAGCTGTCTTGGAGATTTTCGAGATAACTCACTGTTTTTCTTAAATAACGTTTTTCGCAATTTCAAGGTCATGGTCAAGGTCAAGGTCAAAAATTTTTATCAGGTGCACCACTTCAGATGACCCTCCATACATGTGCCAAGTTTGGTTGGTCTAGCTTCAGCGGTCTCGGAGGAGATGTCTGGAAACCGATTCGGCGGAAGAAGAAAAAAAATTAAAAAAAAGCGAGAAAAAAAAAGGAAAAATAGGTGAAGAATTCGAGGCAACCCATCCCCATTTGGCATTTTCAATGCCAAGTGGGAATAACCGGAATGTCCAAAATGCAGAAATAACGGGGCCGAACAAACACCCGTCTACGTGCCAGGCACACGCACGCACACACATGCACACACATACACACACGCACGCTAACACACGCACACACATACACATACGCACGCACACGCACGCGCACACACACACACGCACACACATGCACGCACGCACACACACACATACACACACGCACGCACACACATGCACACACGTACGCACACACATGCGCACACACACACGCACGCACATACATACACACACTCACGCACGCACACGCACACACATACACACAGGCACGCACATACATACACACACACACACACACACGGACCACGTGTCAGACACACGCACGTACACACATACACACACGCGCACGCACACGGACGACGTGAGAGTTATCCATGGTTCTATGCACAAAATTCTGCTCTGCTCATTAATTTTTCACGGATATTTTACTTTTATGTTCTGTGGAATATGTTACGTAGTAATTATTTATTTGGTAACCAATAACTTTTATGTTGTAGGCCAGTGATCGATCAACACAAAGATAAACACACTTCATAGCCTAATCTTGTTCACTGTTTATCTCTGGAAAAACTGCGCAGGACCATGCTGATACTACATACAGACACACGCGTGCCCACCCCCACTCCCCAACCCTCCACCCCACTCCCACCCCATCTCCACGTTGATACTAGATACAGACACACACACGCGTGCCCACCCCCACCCCACTCCCCCCACCCTCCACCCCACCCCCATCTCCACGCTGATACTAGATACAGACACGCATACACGCGCCAACCCCCACCCCTCCACCTCCACCCCTCGCCCTCCTCACAAACATGCACAGACACGCACACGCACGCCCAACCCCCCACTCCTCCACCCCTCCACCCTGACCCCCCTCATAAACATGCACACATACACACACACACACACCGCGCGCGCCAACCCTTCCCCACCCCCCTTACCCCCCTCACAAACATGCGCAGACACACACACACACACACACACACACACACGCAAACTCCGCTTTTAAAGGTTTTTAGGTGCTGCCTTTTTTTCAAACTGGCGGTGCCAATCACTTTGTTTGTTTCTAATTTTAGACCCAAATTATGGGGGCAAATTACGTCTGTCTGTGCCTTTGTCTCTTTGGCTTTTTCGTGCGGAGCGAGTTCCGTAATAAGTAACGCAGTACAGCTGTGAACAGTTCGCGAAATGAATGCGGTGCGGATGGTTGGAATGAAGTACCTGATGCCCAGATAGAAGACGCGCCTCGCTGATGACGCAATGCTGTGGCGAACCCGCTCGCAAGAAGTATTTACTTGCGGGTGAGATTATCCAATGAACATGGGTTTTTTTATATACGGAATGGAGTACGAAAATGAGGTCAAAATCGCTGAATTTCTTTCGATTTAGGAGATACAGATATTACGAAATTATAACCTTTATTACGAAATCATAACCTTTATTTCGAAATCATAACCTTTATTGAGTGGGATGAATGTAGTGTACCCGCGGCAGTAGTTAAGTCCAGAAATGAGACCAACTCACAACCAGGACTAGAGGGAGAGGGTTGGTACGCTGGGATGGGGAATAGGGCGGGTGCGGGGTCATGATAGACACGGGGTACGCGGGGCGGGATGAGGGAGAGGGTGGTGTCGGGGGATGAGGGAGAGGGTGAGTGCGGGGGTTAGGGAGTGGGTGAGTGTGGGGGCTAAGGGACAGAGTTGGTGCGGAGGCGGGGTGAGGGAGAGGGTGGGTGCGGGGGGTGAGGGAGTGGGTGAGTATGAGGGCTAAGGGGCAGGGTGGGTGCGGGGAGATGAGGGAGAGGGTGGGTGCGGGGGTCAGGGCGGTGGTGGTGAGGAAGGGGTGAGGGAGAGGGTGAGTGCGGGGGTGAGGGAGAGGGTGAGTGCGGGGGTAAGGGAGAGGGTGAGTGTGGGGGCCAAGGGACAGGGTGGTGTTGGTGGGTGAGGGAGAGGGTGAGTGTGGGGTGAGGGAGAGGGTGAGTGCGGGGGTGAGGGAGAGGGTGAGTGCGGGGGTTAGGGAGTGGGTGAGTGTGGGGGCTAAGGGACAGAGTGGGTGCGGACGCGGGGTGAGGGAGAGGGTGGGTGCGGGGATGAGGGAGTGGGTGAGTATGAGGGCTAAGGGGCAGGGTGGGTGCGGGGAGATGAGGGAGAGGGTCGGTGCGGGGGTCAGGGCGATGGTGGTGAGGAAGGGGTGAGGGAGGGGGTGATGTGGGGGTGAGGGAGAGGGTGGGTGCGCTGGGACGAGGGAGAGGGTGGGTGCGGGGGTGAGGGAGTGGGTGAGTGTGGGGGCTAAGTGACAGAGTGGGTGCGGAGGTGGGGTGATGGGAGAGGGTGGGAGCGCTGGGATGAGACTGAGGGTGGTGTGGGGGATGAGGGAGTGGGTAGGTAGTGGAGAGGGCAGCGTGAGTGAAATGACCGAGGATAATACTTCACCCAGCGCTTTCATGACTGCACTCTTTCACTTACTTGACCTGGACTCATCCAGCACGCGCAATTCAAAGCACTTTGTTTCTGCTTCTCTTCTTCGACGGTGAAATAAAAATGATGTCACACTAATATATTAAAATGTAATCCGAATCCAGGAATATCGGCTCAGTTTGTGGTTTCCCGTGTGGCCCTAAGCTGTCGCAGTTTCGCAATAACAACACACACTCAGCCGAGACATAGCTAAAAATATTTTTTGCCGGCTTTCAAAACGTCACTGCATAAAGAGCAAACATAACTGCACTTTGTGGCCTGATCCCGTTTACACGAGTGCTGAAGTTTGCACTGCCGCGTTACAATAACAAAACACGTATATACATAAGAGCTTTGTGGTTCCCGTATTATAGATGTGAAGGTATTTTGATTTGTTCGATGTTTGTTTTCGTCTTAATGCCACCGAGGGTGGGTGTAAAGCATGTGTTCATCTCGTGTGTTTCACCACACCTGCCGCAGACGATGGGAGTAACTGTGACGTAACAGAGCAAAGAGCGAAAAGACAGCATTATCTCAGCACAGTTATCTACTGACTGAGGCGATGTTATCTGATAACAGCTCATGTTTTCAGAAGCAGGTGTGAATGGGTACTTGATATGACTAAAATCATACATTTTTATTATAATTAGCAAGGTCAAAGGGTCAGAAGGTCAAAGGCAAATTTATACAATTATATACCAATGTGTATTGACGAGATTGAACTGGTTTGTCAACAGAAATGGTCTCGCCGATAACGGAACAGCCCTAAAAGATTAGACTGAGTAGTGAAGAGTCTCACGACCATCCTGTAACAGTGGGGTCAAGATAACGCGTGTCATCTACAGATAAGATCATAATTTGAGACGAAGAGATGTCCAGTGCCATGAGTAGCATGCAATGAAGTCCTCCTCCTGTGCTGTCATCTCTGCAGAACTAAACCGATGTCGCTCCTGTAATCACAGCCAGGAGTCCGCAGTCACAGCAGTAGTCCGAAAACACAGCTAGAAGTCTAAAATCACAATCAGGAGTCCGAAATGACAGGCAGGAGTCCGAAATCACAGCCAGGAGTCCGAAATCACGGCCAGGAGTCCACAGTCACAGCAGGAGTCCAAAAATACAGCCAGGAGTCTGAAGTCACAGCCCTGAAGGCTTGAAAATACAAGATTCCACATGGAACTTTGTTTAAAATAATTCCATGATGCCTGATGCATGAAAATGCACTCAGGAATTTTAAAACTTTGACTATGCCCATGCAAAATTTTAAATAATTTTATGGGAACAGATAACTTTGAAGTAAGACAGTTCAGTGAACACTCTAAAGTCAAGTCAAAGTTGGACAGACGTTGGGGGAAAAAAGTTGGTCACAATCAAAAATAACTTTCTCCGACGGCTAATCGTCGTTGAATAGGCGTCGGTTAATCAACCTTGAATAGAAGTCGGACTCACAATCCAAAACAATCTTCCTGTGTTATCGCTCACCGGAAATAGTAGCGATGACAGGTCACTTTGAAAGGAGACCTAAACAAGGACGTAAAATAAGAGAATTTCAAGGGTGCCCAAATTTTTCCCACCTACTTTTGAAATATATTCATGGAAATCAACTTCATATGTATCCTATGTGGCCGGGTGACCCAAGGGTGAGGAACTCTGACGGAGGGTTAGGAACTGTGACGGAGGGCGAGGAACTGTGAACGAGGGTGAGGAACTATGATGGAGGGTGCGGAACTGTGACGGAGGGCGAGGAACTGTGACCGAGGGTGAACAACTGTGACGGAGGGTGAGGAACTGTGACGGAGGGTGAGGAACTGTGACGGAGGGCGAGGAACTGTGAACGAGGGTGAGGAACTATGATGGAGGGTGAGGAACTGTGACGGAGGGTGAGGAACTGTGACGGAGGGCGAGGAACTGTGACCGAGGGTGAACAACTGTGACGGAGGGTGAGGAACTGTGACGGAGGGTGAGGAACTGTGACCTAGGATGAGGAACTGTGACCTAGGGGAGGAACTGTGACCTAGGATGAGGAACTGTGACCTAGGGTGAGGAACTGTGACCGAGGGTAAGGAACTGTGACCGAGAGTGACCGCACTATGATTGCCGTCGTCTTCACGGCGATTCTAGGTTAACATTTTCCGACGTTTATACAACGTCGTGTTTCCATTGTCTACACAACATCGGAAGATAGACGTTGTTTCGACTTCCATTTGCAACCTTTTCGCAATGTTGATTAGACGTCGGATAATCGATATCTATCCAATATTAGATTGCAGACGTTGCCTCGGCGTTGTCTCGGCGTCGGTTTCGAGTCTATCCAACGTTGTGTCAACGTGCAGTGTTTAGTGGGGGCCTTTCCATTCTTTCCCATGCAGGGTGTAGGAGAAAAAGAAATTACTTAAAGCTCACAGTGCTTACGGACGGACGGACGGAGAAACGCACCACAGAACAAATACGATGGATATAGCCCATGTTGCCCATAGACTCCCTGGTCTAAAACCTTACGGCACACAGAACCACCTTAATTTTCAATCCATTGTTTAAAGGCAGCTCAAAAATATCGCCCCCCCCCTCCCACACACACAGCTTAATTAACAAATAAATGCTTCGAAAAATTACTGGAATCGAAAAGAATTCAATATAGTTTGGAGATTCAAAATGCAGTGTAATTGCGCTATTTACACCATATCCCCTTCATTCCTGAGTTCTCTTTTTGCCGTTTTGTATATTGTTTTTCTGTTTGTTTTTTTTGTTTTTTTTTACAATATTATATGAAAATTACCCGCTATTCAGGCCAAGCGTCGGGTTCTGTAATCGGCTCGAATTACTGAATACTCCCTGCCATCGAGTTATTGAATACTCCCTGTCATCGAGTTATTCAATACTCCCCGCCATCGAGTTATTCAATACTCCCTCTCATCGAGTTATTCAATACTTTCTGCCATCGAGTTATTGAATAATCCCTACCATCGAGTTATCCAATACTCCCTGTCATCGAATTATTCAATATTCCCTGCCATCGAATTATTGAATACTCCCTGCCATTCTCTACACATTTTAAGTGAATTGTCCTTGCCCAAGATCAATCAAGCATTTTCTCATTTCAGAATTTATTTGGTTAAAAATAAAACACGAGAATACCCCAGGTAAGAAATTCAACAGGCAAACCACAAGCATGGTAATACTGTACTTTGTGGCCCAAACTGATCCAGAGCAAGCAAATGTGGTTAATCGGTTTGAAATTTTATGATAACATTCTTGTTGTGTGCTGCTGGTCGAGGTTTTATTTATTTGCCCCCAGAAAGGAACAGATAATAAAAAACCACACGTGTGCGTGAATTTCATGTTTAATGTACCAAAAATATGCAGGTCCTGAACTTGGCCTAAATAACTGTATAAACACGAGAATAAGTGCAGTGCTTTGTTCCGCAGCAAATGTAGAGTAAAGATCAAAGATACATTAGTTTTTCCCCAGGGCGAATCACTCACTTCCCAACTGATTACCATGCGTGTCCAAGATCTGAAGAGGGGGGGGGGACACTCACGTTCCAACAGGTTACCATGCGTGTCCAAAATCTGTAGAGGTGGGGGGCACTCACGTTCCAACTGGTTACCATGCGTGTCCAAGATCTGAAGAGGAGGGGGGCACTCACGTACCAACTGGTTACCATGGATGCCCATGATCTGGGGCAGGGACACCCACGTACCAACTGGTTCCCACGCGTGTCCATGATCTGGGACAGGGACACTCACGTACCAACTGGTTACCATGCATGCCCATGATCAGGGGCAGGGACACCCACGTACCAACTGGTTACCATGCATGCCAATGATCTGGGGCAGGGACACCCACGTACCAACTGGTTACCATGCATGCCCATGATCTGGGGCAGGGACACCCACGTACCAACTGGCTACCATGCATGCCCATGATCTGGGGCAGGGACATCCACGTACCAACTGGCTACCACGCGTGTCCATGACGTTTTTAAACGACCACTAGACCGTAGTGTTCAGTGTGAAAAATGCCCCTTTTAAACCCAGACACCCTAATAAATGTCAAACCTCAAATGCAGAGTGTTCAAATTGATTTTAAAGGCCCAACGAGGACTATAAAAGCAGCCCTTAGCTCCTCCCATTTTCATTATGATTTTGGAGCTCAACGAGGCAACATCAGTTCCTGGCGTACTTTTTTAGCGTTTTTACTCAACATTTTGACAGATTTTGGTAAAATAAAATGGTCGATGAGTTAACAATTACTTTCTAACCATACTAAAAGCATTTTAACGACCGTTTCAAAAGAGATTACATCAAAATTTAACTTTAAATCATATCACAATTTTAAAAACGGCCCAACCTCATTGTATATTCCACGTGTTTTTACGCGACCTAACTGCTGCTTGATTGACGCTGTCAAAACATTGACCCATTGATGCTCATTGAACAGCATGTTATAGGGAGCCACTCCAAGCGAAACCGATTTCACACATTTTTCCTTTCAACTCCTTTGTCTAAGCTGGACTCATAGTGTGGATACAAGTATGCTGCATAAATTAACTGTTATCTTCAGTTGGTCAGTTCGCACATCGCACAAAGACGTTTATCTTAAGGTTGTAAAATCTGTATAAAATTGATTGATGGTCTTTTCCAAGAAAGTGACAAAAAGGGGCGGACTCGGTGCCATGGCTAAAAGCAGCATTTTCAGTTGGGCCTTTAAACACCCCCTTACTTCGCAAAAGCCCTGAAAATCGTGTATCTCCTCTTCACACGGGTTTCTAATGTGGCTCTGAAAGAATCGCGCAGCCTAGAACAAACCCTTTCGTGACCCGACCTAGATTTAAGCCAATCAGAATCGTAGGTATCCAAGTACTAAGTATCGTTCTCGTTTTGCGTGTGGTACCAACCAAATCCCTTTTTTGGGATAGCGTAAATTTTCTTGCTGCAGTCAGCTGAAAGGTGTTGATTTCCATTTTTATAACTTCAATCCGCTGGTATCATGTACCGAGCCTCTTTATCTTTTTGTGTGTGGTATCATCAAGACGCGTTTTTGTGCGTTTTGACCTCCGCTTTTTAATGTTTATTTATATTGGACTGAAAGGTAGTTGTAACTGATTCACCCTATTTGGAGACTTCGTCTTTCTCACTCTCACTTCTGTAAAACTGATTTTGCACCCGGGTTGGGAGGGGGGAGGGGGTTGTTCTTCTTTCCCCCAAAACGTGTTATTCTTAGGTTCTGGCACACGTCAGGGCCAGAGTTTCGGTTCTGGCTCAGTGCTGGGCTATGACGGAGTACCCAGAATCTAATTACCGAGTACCAAGCACACACCCAGCCCATGGGTAAGTGACCAAGCTTTGGTGTGTCTTGGTGAGTTACCTGGCCCTGCTTTCACTGAGGCCAGGTTAAGTACCAACCATTAGGCTACAGGTAAATTAGTAGGGAATAGACATTCATGTTGTGGAAACAGGTTTCGCATAAATTTACTGTCAACTTTGTGAATATAAAATCATACTGTGCTCATTAAAATTAATATCAAATTAAAATGTACTATTAAAATTCGGAAAAAAAATAAATTGCATTTGTCACCAATCTGTTCAAGTTAGTTATCAATCATTTATGTGACTCAAATCTATATTTAGTTCAGTGTACTTTTAAAGTACATTCGCCCGCTGGTATGAATTGACCAAATCCCTCTCGTAGAGTTTCGCGGTAATTTTCTGTACACAAAGAATTCCTTAGTTGAATTTTGGAAAGCAATGGAGGCGGACGTGGCCTTAAGTCTCGGTCGCTATAAATTTGGTATGGACTTTAACTTTAATTTAATTTAATTGCGTCTCGTTTATAATATTTAGTTTATGGGTTTTCTGCGTATTAAATGAAATTATTTACAGTAATCTGTTATTTATCGGCAGTTGTAATAAAATTTCACTTATTTGATTCACAGATCTTTTGAGTAATTGAACTTTATATAAACTTTATATCGGATTATAATTCCTCTCCTTTTCTGTGCGCCAGTTCAACTCAGGCCTCCACACAGTTCACGAATGCGACCTCGAACGTGACATCGAAACTACACAAATGCGACATCGAAAGTGACATCGAAAGTGACATCGAAAGTGACATCGAAAGTGACATCGAAAGGGACATCGAAAGTGACATCGAAAGTGACATCGAAAGTGACATCGAAAGTGACATCGAATGTGACATCGAAAGTGACATCGAAAGTGACATCGAAAGTGACATCGAAAGTGACATTGTAGTCATGTCGGAATCGAACGTCAGTAAGCTGACGCTTGTGCAACTGAAGAGCATACTTCGCGCTCGGGGACTTCCGACATCGGGAAATAAATCAGCTCTGTTGTATAGAGTGCAACAACACCAACTCGAGGGAGCTAACAGCGCAACGGGATCTTCGCAAATCGTTGAAATATCGGATTCTGCCGGTCAAGTTATGGATAATATTAAACCGTCCGGCAGTGTCTCACACCACTCGAGCTTCCCATCGGGTGCGACATCCAGGCAAACCAGGAGCTCGCACTCGACTAGAATGACAGCAGCGGAAAAAAGTGCGTCATGAGATGGAGAACAGTCCGCGATCTCCACCCGTGTTGGAGGCGCAAGCGGAGGCTAGTCCGCGGAGGTCCCATGTGCAAAACGGCAAGTGGAATTAAGCGCGCGCTCTCCACCTGCGTTGGAGCTGCAAACGGAGGCTAGTCCGTGGGTGCCGCCTGTGTCTGGGGGACAATCGGAGGTCAGTGCCCGGTCGCCATCTGTTTTGGACTCGCAAGTTGAGGTCAGTGCGCGGTCACCATACGTCTCCGATGCGCTCACAGAGGTCAGTGCGCCGTCACCGCATGCATTGGAGGTTGGTGCGCAATCGTCAAGCGCGTCGGATTTGCGAGCGGAGGTCAATGCATGGACACCAGTGGCGCATAAAAGGCATACGTAAATGCCACCGACACGTGTGTCAAATGCCCTAGCTGAACCTACGCAGACACAATCGCCAAGCACATATGCACCACCTGCGCAATCACATGTTGCCCCGGACATACATGCGGTCAACCAGCCGGCTCACACGGTCATTACACATGCGCAGTCACCAGTAGTCCCATCTACACATGAACGCCCATTGCAACCCATGCCAGCCGTACATACACAGTTAATAAGAGGTGCCGACTTGCGCGCTTACACGCAACCACAACTTTCTTCGTTACCACGTGATCAAACGGTGCTTATGACGGACGTTCCTGAAAGTACGTTTTCAACAGCAATGCCTTGTGTGCATCAGCATACCCAGTCGACACAGGCACCGTACACATAAACGGGCGTACAGCCGCCAGCGGGCCACTGAATGGTAATAATATGACGTTAACTGCGGATCAAGATGCCAAGGCACAGGTATCAGCTGTACCTATCGCACAGGTACACGCAGCTAAAATGGAGTGCGAACCGACGCATGGTCATACATGCGGTTCATTTGTGAACACGCCTGGATCACCAACGCAAGAGATGTTCAATGCAAGAGTGCAACCACCATATGCACATGCATACGCCCCATACGCTCAAGCGCCAATCGCTAATGATTATGGACAGGAGCCTCAGGTTCGGACATCAACATTCCTGCATGTTCCAAGTCCACAAGCGAGGTGTACCAATGGGCAGATGTCTGCTGTGCAATCTTCGCAGTATGAACGACTGCTCCAAGACCAAGTGGACTATTTGTTGCCGAATCAAACTGTAAATAATTTGGCAGCATTGACTGAAAGTGTTGTTTTACCGAAGCCTGAATTCATGCAGTTTGGGGGTAACGCAAAGGACTACTTCAAATTTATGACAAACTTTGAGTGTAATTTAGCAAGTAAAGTTAGCAGTTACAAAGTAAAACTCAATTATTTGATTCACTTTTGTACTTGTGATGCAAGGCGTTTGATAGAAGACTGTGTGTTGTACGATCCAGAACATGGTTATGCACATGCGTGTGAGTTGTTGAAACAGAAATACGGTAAACCGCATATCATTCCCAGGTCTTATATTGATAGTCTTACAAATGATCCCATTGTCAAACCAACTGATGTGAATGGTCTAGTGGAACTGTTCGAAGAAATACAAAGGTGTGAACTAACCTTATCAAAACTCGGTTACATATCCGACATGAACAGCATCCAAACCATTCGATGCATAGTCAAACGCCTACCTCATGTAATACGGGCAAAATGGGTTGACAAAGTTGACGAAATTATTCAGTCAAATGTTGCACCAAACTTCTCACCTTTGTCTCGGTTTATTCAGAACAAGGCGAGGGTAGCGTCCTCCTTGTACGGGCAAGAGTTTACCAATGATTTGAAGATGAAAATTCAAACACATGCGAAGGTCAATAAAGGTCATGATCGTGAGAAGAGGTCAACGTTTGCAATCCAGAGTAGTTCAGACCCTCAATCAGAGAACAAGGACAATGAAACATTGGTTAGTGGAAAGGTACCTGCTGAAACAAACCCAAGTCGTGTCCAATGTGTAAAGGCAATCATTTTATTGCCAAGTGCTCAAAGTTTCGTGAGCAGGGGATTGACGAAAGAGAAAACGTCATACGCAGGGAATTGGTTGTGTTTCAATTGTTTAAAGTATGGCCACTCAGCCAAAGAGTGTTGGGGCAAACCACAATGTACACAGTGTAAGGGAAGACACAGCGACCTTGTACATGGTGTCAATCGTTTGAAAATTGGTCCGAAACTTGAAACGATAGAAAAGGTTTCTGATGAAATTCCTGCCACAACAAATGTGCATTGCACAAACAGCCAGGCTGAAACTTGGCTCTTAGAATTGTACCGGTATGTGTCAAAAGTCAGGGAACATGTGTCGAAACTTACACTCTTCTGGATTCAGGTTCAGACGTTACGCTTTGCGATGAACGTCTCCTGAAAGAGCTAGGTATTTCAGGTAAACCGAGAGCATTTAGCATATTGACTGTGAACAGACAGTCACAAGTTAAACAGGCTTCCTAAGTCAGTTTGACCGTGTATCCAATTGACTGCTCTGAATCTGTCAGTCTTGAAAATGTGCTGTCGGTCAAGCACTTGCCCATCTCATTTTCTGGTCTCGTTCAAAATTCTGCATTAAGCAATTGGCCACATTTATCGGGTATCTCTTTTCCAAAGATAAATGCCTCGCGAGTTACATTACTCATTGGGAGCGACGTGCCTGAAGTTTTTTTGGACGCTGGAAGAACGCCGTGGCAAGCCGAAAGAGCCCTACGCCATACGATCTCTTCTGGGATGGACGTTGAAGGGACCTCTAGGCACGTCACGTTTGAAATCATCATATCAAGTCAACTTCCAACAAGCAATCTCCACTGAAGAACAACAAGAAAGAATGTGGAAGACAGACTTCAATGATTCAATCAGCGACATGAAAATAGAAATGTCTTTAGAGGGTCGTGAAGCCTTTCAAAGAATGGAGAAAACAGGTACCAAGCAGGAGGGCAAGTATATGATAGCCTTGCCGTGGAGACACAGTCCTGAATTGCTTCCAAACAACAAGGTTGTTGCTGAAGCAAGGCTTCGACTGCTGAAGCGCAAACTTCTTAATGACAGCCAGCTGAAGCATGCATACGAAACGACTGTCAACGATTATATCGAGAAGGGCTACGCAAAGAAGGTCGACAATGAACAGTTTCTTAGAACTGGCAGCGCAGCTGGTGTTTGGTATCTACCTCACCATCCTGTACAAAACCCAAATAAACCTGGGAAAGTACTTGTCGTGTTTGATTGCGCTGCCAAGTATCGTGGTACTTCCTTGAACGATCAGCTTTTACAAGGTCCAGATTTTATGAACAACCTTGTCGGTGGCCTCATTCGTTTTCGTCAAGACCTGTTGCGATGTGGAAGCCATGTTCCGCCAGGTGAACGTCACGCCAGAGGATTGCAGCTATCTGCGCTTTCTCTGGTGGACTGATGGTGACCTCACCAAGTCACCTGATGAATATTGTATGGCGGTACATCTCTTTGGTGCGACATCTTCGCCAAGTTGCACAGCGTTCTGTCTGAGGAAGACAGCAGAAGACAACAAGCATGACTTCACTCCTGAAGCTGTTAAAACAGTTCACAGGAACATGTATGTGGATGATTGCTTGAAAAGTGTGCCAACCACTGTAGAAGGTATAAAGCTTGTGGAAGAGCTGTGCACATTACTTCAGAGAGGTGGTTTCCGTTTAACAAAATGGGTCTCCAATGATAGAGCAGTTCTTGATTCCATACTTCATCAGGAGAAAGCTACCTCAGTAGCGGATATGGATCTGGATGACAAGCTTCCTTATGAGAAAACACTTGGACTGCAGTGGAATATCGAGAGAGATGTATTTACTTTCAACATAAACCTGAAGAACAAGCCATTAACGTGGCATTCTCTCTGTCACCAGCTCGCTTTATGATCCTCTGGGATTTGTTGCACTTGTCACTTTGCTACCAAATTTGATGTTGCAAAATTGCTGCCGAGAAGGGCTTGGATGTGACGACACGATATCTCTCAGTAATGAGGAACAATGGCAAGATTGGTTAGAGTCATTATGCTGTCTATCCAATTTAGTCATTGATAGGTTTTCAAGGCACAGCATTACATCAAAGAAAGCCGAGTAGAGCTGCATCATTTTGCAGATGATTCCGAGAAGGCATACGGGGCGGCGTCGTATATTCGAATATTCAATGCGAGAAGTGCAAAGTGTTCATAAGTCATTGGCAAAGCAAGACTGGCACCGATCAAAGCTGTGTCCATTCCAAGACTAGAACTGTCAGCTGCTGTAGTTGCAGTACGCTTGCACCAATTCATAATGGACGAGCTTCATCTTCAGGTCCACAAACATGTATTCTGGACCGTCTCGACTGTAACAAATCGGTATATTCGAAACAAAACTACACGATTTAAGACTTTTGTTGCGAATAGACTCGCAATCATTCATGATGTTACTATACCTACCGACTGGGAATATATACCATCGGAATTAAACCCAGCAGATTTAGCATCTAGGGGTATTCATCCACACGAAAAGGACAAGCTCAAGTTTTGGCTAGATGGCCCGGAATTTTTAAACAGAGCAAATGATGAAGAATTTCCGGTGAAGCCTGACAATCTACAGCCAATTGACGAAAGCACTTTCGAAGTGAAGAAGACAGTCTTGGCAAACATCACACAAAGAAGTCTTACATACCTCATCACTCATGTTGGCACAGACTAAAAAAGACTGTTGCATGGCTTCTGAGGTTCAAACAGTTTTGTTGCAAGAAGTATCTTCATAGAGAACTTTTCCCAACCACTGGAGAAATCACTGTTGAGGAACTCGAATATGCCGAGATCGAAATTTTGAAGTATAAGCAAGGCAAAAGTTACTCTCGAGAGTTAAGCCTACAAAAAACGTCAAACACCATCACGCAGCGTGTACAAAAAACAAGTTCTGTCGTCAAACTGTGCCCTTTCCTCGACGATGCATTGTTGAGGGTCGGCGGCCGACTTCAAAATCTTGAAATGCAGTACGGCTTGATGCATCCTATAATAATTCCATCCAAAAGTTATGCAACAGAACTAATAATACGTCATTTTCATATTGGGTCACAACAAGTTCTGGCAACAATTTTCCAGTACTATTGGATAACTCGTGGTTTAGGTACTGTAAGGCGGGTTGTCGGAAGTTGCTTTGACTGCAAACGGCAGCTTGCAGCTCCTGCTGAACAGCAAATGGCTCCTTTACCAAAAGAGAGACTTATACCGGACACACCGCCTTTTTTATTTGTTGGGGTGGATTTTTTCGATCCTATTTTTGCCAAGTATGGAAAGAGCAACTGCAAACGCTACGTTTGTTTATTTACATGCTTGATGACACGGGCAGTCCACATTGAGATTGCATATAGTGTAGATACTAATGCTATCTTAGCAGCGTTGAGAAGATTCATGCCGCTAAAAGTCTTTAGCGACAATGGAACAAAGTTCACATCTGGTGAAAAGAGGTTGAGGGAATCTATCGCGGAGTGGAATCTTCACAAGATTCATGATAACTGTCTTCAGGTGAACATCGAATGGCACTTTAACCCCCCACATGCAAGTCACATGGGCGAGGTATGGGAGCGATTAGTAAAGTCTACGAAACTTATCTTAAAGGCTCTGGTTAAAGAACAGCTTCTCACAGATGAGGCATTAGTTACATTTATGGCAGAAGCTGAAAATATTCCTAATGATAGGCCAATTACGCCTACCAGCGATGATGTCAACGATCCTTTGCCTTTGTCTCCAAATCACTTGCTTCACATCAAGCCCAGTACAAGTTTACCTGTAGGCGTTTTTTTCGAAACACGATTGTTACGGGAAGCGTTGGTGGAGACAGTACATGGCAAACATTTTTTGGAAGCGCTGGCTAAAGGAATATTTACCATTACTTCAGTCCAGGACTATGTGGTTAAGACAACAGCGAAACCTCAAACCAGGCTACATCGTCTTACTTGTGGACGAAAACGTGCAGCGAGGTCAGTGGCCTCTTTGTGTCATAGTGGATGTCAGCCAAGTTCGAGATGGCTTAGACCGTTCTGCAAGAGTTCCCGTGGGTCACTAAAAGTAAGGCCCATCGCTTGGTTATGTCTCCTAGAACAGACGACCCAATTGATGAAGATATTGCAATGAGGTGAGATTTTGCGATTTTACAGATTGCCTGTTTTCCTGAGCTGATTGATTTCGTGACGATTATGTAGGTAGAATATTCTCGCCCAGACTGCATCTTCATACAATAAATACCGATTGCGGCTATATATAATGTTTATAAATGTGCAGTGAACCTCTTCGAGAGCGTTTCCGAATAAAAATTAGACCGACCCAAGTATTTTCTTTCCTGTGCGTCAGTTTAACTCAGGCCTCCACACATTTGTTGTTTTTTTACAGACAAGTTGTTTATATAAACTCTTTTTCCTGCTTTGTTTCAGAGATAACAGAAGGCAGTCTGTAACACGGTAAGACCAAGACTTCATGCATCCATCCAACCTCGGCCCTCATCCCGCAATCGCTCTGTGCTGGAGTGTGTTTTACTAGCTGTGTAGGGATGTTCGGTATTCCCACAATCCCGTCCCCAACTCCATCTTAGGCGTTAGATATTCCAGGCCTCGCGCAAACGGACGCACTGAATCTGTCGTGGAGGACATGTCAGAAACCAGGTAGAATTCTTCAGCAGGGTTTCCTGGTTCCTAAGAAATCAGGGGGTGGCAATTGGTCATCGCTTTCACAACACTAAATCAATTCCTCTACGTGGCTTCGCTTCGGATGGTCATAGCTGAGGTAATAAAAGAGGCTCTGGGGAAAGTATTGAGGTGCATCAATCAAGTTTCCGTACGCGTACCAACACATCCTCCGCCACTCTTCAGCGAGAAAGTACTTGTGTTTCCAAAAGAAATACTGGTTTCTGGCTCTCCTTGTCGGCCTCTCCACGGCATCCTACGTTTTCACAAAGATCATGAGATTTCTTAAGGCCCATGTGCAAGGTTTGTTGGCCTTCCAGTACCTTTATAACTATCCTTGGCCAAGCAAGCTGTGAAGGTAGGTCTCTTGGCCAATCTTTGTGAATCAGCAGCGATAATTGTATCTGAGGAAGCGTTCAAGTGTTGACTTGGCTTTACAACTTATGGATTATGAGCCAATGGACTCTCTTCTCTAATGCCCTCCTCGAGTTTGAGATACTGCCCGACACGTCTCTATCAAGTTGGGGGAACACATTTCCACGGTAGCATGCTACACGGCTCCTTATCAGACCGAATCAAGAGTCGCCACATAAAGTGCTTGGAATTCCAGGCAATGTGGTTCGCTTTGATCAAGCTAACGCACCAAGTTAGGCAACTCCACAGCGGAAGCTTAGTTGAAAGAGAAGGTGATACCGGATCTCTTCAACGCGCCCGACAAGCCAGCAGCATTCTGCAATAAGCTCGGAAGGAGGTGATACGTCTATCAGCCAGTAATTTAACAGGTCGTTTGAGCATGTGAGCTGACATGTTAGGAACGGCCAGGTCATACACACGTCCGTCGAGGCGTGTGTGTTTCAATTGGGTAACAGATCAATACCCATGACGACCATCAACACTGAATCGGTGTGCGAAATCGATGACGACCGAGTTAGTCAGGTATGTTTTCCCAAGTTCATGCGATCGACGCATTGATCTGCGCTTGGCCAGAGGAAGAAATGTTCTATGCATCTTCCATCCCAAATGCTTGCTCACCAGACGCGCCTTTGTTCTCTTTTATGGTCAAGTGGGTTTACTTTCGTTCTGGCCCTGACATCAGACAAAAGGATGGACAACATCCACGCCTTGGGCCGTCAACTCGTCAAGGAGAAGGGTGAGTTAGGGTCTTCCTTCATCCCAGGGTGTGTTCCATGGGTGAGGCGCACATTTCCTAGGCGGGTCTGGGTACGTTCGAGCCCACAGCGTAACCAGCGCTGACGGACGATGACAGTGACTTGATCTGTCTTTATCCACTACTAGCTTTAAGTAAGTACTTGCAGGTCTCGGAGGAATAAAGAAAAGATACTCAAAAAGAGTTGATTTTCTCCTTTTTGCCAAATCTTATAAGGATTTGTCCAAACAGACTAGTTTCAACTATATTAAAGATCTCATGCTTACTGCGTTCAGTAAAGCCCAGTCAGAAGGCGAGTTTAGTTATCCCTGCAATGTTAAAGCCCATCAAGTAAGGAGAAGCCATCCCATGGCTCTGTGCAGTCCGTCCTTATAAGGTTATTGAAAAAAGGTTATTGGACTTCTCCAAATTCTTTTATTAAATAACATCTGAAAGATTATTCTTAGTGCGAGCTATTGGGCTTATGTTCTCTATGTCTTTTTGTTGCGGCTGAGTCAGTGGTCTCCAACAAGCTCTTATCTGTTTTAGTGAACCGACGTTCATTGGCGGATCCAAGGGGGAGGAGTTCAGGGGTTGCAACCCCCTTAAATCCGAAAAACTAGACCTCGAGCTGGCTCGGGAGCGCACGCAGCCCCCACTTTCACGCTGCTCCCTCTTGCCTGAGAGATGTATGACGTTCAAAGGTAAGACACCACACTTGAAACGGTTCTGGCAAAGGTAAGAAGGGCCACAACCAAGCCTGGATGCTTATTCCAGTTTGTAGTTTCCAAGTAACACATCGCAGCTGCTGACTGTGTATTCCATCGTATTTTAACACTGACAGACCTTGGTACGTCATCCTTTGTGTGTCTGGTGCTCCCAGGAAGAAGGTGTGTATGAGAACATTGTACTCACAGACACTCCTTGTGGGGCCCTAGTTGGCTCCTGGAGTCGGTCTTTCAATCTTTCAAAGCACTAGCTACCGATCTCTGCCTTGGTCAGTCACTGTGTATTCTTCAGTTGGTAAGCACGCTGTAGTGTGTCACCTGCTCTTATACAAGTGCGTTATGCCATGTCAATATTCAGTTCAGTGTATAGACTGATATTATGGTGATTTATATAAGCTTGGCTCTTTGGTTTAGTTCTTTGAAGACAAACTTGTTATCTAATCTGTGTTCTGGTGCCAGTCATTGGTTGCTTTTATTTCTTCATGTGCTGCAAGTGACCAAGCTGTAAGCAAAATCATACATTTCGTGCTCACAGGTTTTAGTTGCGTCGTCTTGATACCAGGATCTTCTGTGTGAAATTACTTATCTAATTTCCTTTTCAGTTATTCGCATCTTGCTGTAAGGGTGGATGACCCATCACGTTACTGGATGGAGGAGATGGTTGTCTGCATGGGTCTGGGAAACACTTGATCATGAGTACGCCGTTCCTTTCTCTTGGTTCGTTTTTTTCCGCGTGCGAGAGTTGCTCACAAACTCGATTGTATTCTAAGTCAACAGGGCACATTAAAACACATATGCTTAATACCATTGGTGTTTTTATTTCTGCCTTTTATCACTTGTCGTTATAGGTTCTTCTGTGAGTAAAAGCGGAAGCCTTGGACAATTTTTCACGGCTTGGATCTTCCTCTGCTTCTGTTTGTAATGCTGTATAAAAGTAGGGATTAGCAAATTCCGAGCTTTTAGGAAGTAAAACCGATTTTCCTGACAGGTCACTTCGAAAATAGACCAAAGACTAAAACGAGGATGTAAACATAAGAATTTCAGAAGAGTATATATTTTTTCCAAAACACTTTTGGAAAATATTCCTAGAAATCGACTTCATACATATCTTGGATGACCCAAGAACGGAGGAAATCGACTTCATACATATCCTGGATGATGCGAGGACGGAGAAAATCGACTTCATACATATCCCGGGTGACCCAAGAATGGATAAAATCGACTTCACATATATCTTGGATGACCCAAGGATGGAGAAAATCAACTTCATAATATCATGGATGACCCAAGGACGGAGAAAATCGACTTTATATATATATATCTTGGATGGCCCAGGGATGGAGGAAATCGATTTTATACATATCCTGGGCGACCCAGGGGTGGAGAAAATCGACTTCATACATATCCAAGGGACCGAGGGGCGGAGAAAATTGATTTCATAGATATTCTGCGTTTCTGGATGACCTAAGGACGGAGCGGTAAATACACTATAATTACCGCGATATACAATATCTATACGTCTATCCAACGTTGGAAAGTAGACGTCGTTTCTACTCCCATAAACCACCTAAACCTGGTGGCGTGTCTGGCGTGACGTCTATCCAATGTTGACAGAACGTCGCAATGTTTATTTGTACTTTTAGTCCTATTCCAGCTGCCTTCCGTTATGAAAAGCCGCAGAAATCGGACAGCTCTGAAATCGGACCACTGAGTTTCAATCTTAATGGTGGTTGTATTGTTTTGTTGGGGATTTATTATCTTAGACAAAAGATGTACATTTTGACACTGTAAATGGGAGGGTTCAGGGAGAGGGGAGCTGTAAAACTTATTGGACCGGGAGTCAAGCTTACCTGACTATCAGTAATAAGTCTTGAAATTGAAAGAAAAATACATATGTATTCGATTTAAAAAGCGATATAAAACTAAACCGAATTCTGCCAGTACCAGCGGGGACCTTACCTGCACGCACTTTACCCGACCTAGGAAATTGCCCATGGTAGTTATGTTTACATCTGTTCGATAAATAGTCTGACTTCCGCTTGGAAATAAAAGATATCGTCAAAGCTTGGAGTTCTTTCCTTGAAATGCCGTAGGACGCAACAATTACCAGCAGAAAATGAAATTCTAAATAAGGTTGTGAAACTTAATGGCTAATTAAATGGTATTCTCAATTGTGTTCTTTACGGTTTGTGGCTTTTTTAAAACCATTCCGGATTATATTGGTACAATCTGCGGGACTGTCGTGAAGTTTAACTATAATTAAAACATAATTCCTAAATGGGTGATGGACTTTAGACCAAAGGACAGAAGACTGAGTTCAGTGACTATTTTGTCGACCCCTGCCTATGATGGATTACACGGGTGCAATTTGCAGAGCGTTGTGAATCAACATCTACGCTATTCAATTGCAATTAATATATATTCCGTTGGTGTGTGCTGGATTATAGCCCAAAGGAGCTAAAATTGAGTTCGTTGATTATTGTTTTCGACTTTGGTTTATGATAGATTTTTGTCCAGAGTCGGTTAGATCCCCCCACATCGGAGTAGTATAAATACAAGGCAAGCATTCCTGGAAATGAAATACCTGACATCTACTAGAGGAAAATCACAGTTCATGCTTGATGGTTATCTGTATGTGAGACTTCGTAATCTCGCACGCAGACGGGTTTGTGTCGTATCTGTGCGAAAACCTAAATCTGTGATGAATCTCTGTTTTTGTTTCATTTGTTTCACTGGCGGGTAATGTCCTACCGCGGGTAAAGTCCACACGGGTAATGTCCTACCACAGGTTAATTCCTCCGCAGGTAAAGTCCGCGGAAAAAATCTGCACAGATAATGTCCTACCACGGGTAAGTTCATCCGCGGATAAAGTCCAGGCGGGTAATGTCTCATCACAGGTAACGTCATCCGTGGGTAAAGTCTGCGCGGATAATGTCCGACCACGGTAAGTTCCTCTGCGGGTAAATGGCTCCTGGGTAAGTCCACGCGAGTAAAGTGTCCCCGAGTCCTAGACTCGAATTGGCCTACTTGGAATTTAGCGATATCTTGCAACTACAAAATTCACCTACAGATGAGGTTAAGGTCAACACTTGGGTATCATCTTTTATTCCAAAGGCATCGTAAATGAGCTCAAAATACTTCTGTTTTCAAGATTATAACCAACTTACGGCTTTCAATCTTGACCTGGACTGCAAGGCTAATTTTACCGAAATCCCTCTCATACACACATATATGTAAGGTTAAGGTTACCGAGATCCTTGCTATATATGTAAGGTTAAGGCTACAGAGATCCTTGCCATATATGTAAGGTTAAGATTACCGAGATCCTTGTCATATATGTAAGGTTAAGGCTACCGAAATCCTTCCCATCCTTCCAAAAAAAAACATTAAAAATAAATGGCGAAAAGTAATCATTGAATAATAAACGGCAAAAAGTAGCCATTAAAAATAAACGGCGAAAAGTAACCATACAAAAATAAACGGCGAAAAGTAACCGTAGAAGGAAAACTGACTAGTACGAAGTGACAGCGTAAAGCCTGAAAGAAAATAATAAACGGTGTGAAGTAACTATTAAAGAAAAAATGATCAAGCTCCTTGAGGCAAATGCAACATTACGGTGTAAATATTTAGGGCTTTATATATTTAAACAATCGACAGTATTTCCTTGACAACATTGTCATCAGTAGTCAGTTTATCAATAATTAATTCGTCATTATCAGTTTATTGTCAGTCTGTTATTTTTAGCCAGTTTCAAGTATAAAACGTTCTAAGCCTGATCTCTTAAAAAATAGTATTCTTTACTACACAGTTCTCTTTTCAGTTTTAAGCATCAATCGTGTGAGCTTTTCAGTTAAATAATTTAAAAAAAATTATGGAAAATCATTTCGCCATATACTTCACTATGAATTGACATGCATTTGACAGTCACAATGAGCATACACAGCATCCGGCCAGAACAGCCTTTATCATGAATTTCCATCACACCTAAAAAGCAACAGCCTAGAATTTCAACACTATTAATTATCATCAATTACAAGGCTTACAATGCCCTATTTAACTCATTTGTTTCTTGATTATTGTTGTGTTCGAGCTGTTCAAGAGTATCCGCCATGTTCCTGCCACGTGTTTCCGGCAGAAACACACAGAGGAGCGCAGCGACAAAGCAAATACCAACCATGCTTAGCGTCACACCGAATGGTTCCTTCTCCTGTAGTTGTGATATGAATGGGGACATGATGACTCCCACTCTGGACACCGCAAACCCCAACGATAAAAAAGAAGAACGCAGCCTTGTCGGGTAGATCTCACAAGCGTGTACATAAACAAAAGTAAAGTTGCATATTATCCCAAGTTTTCCAAACGTCACCAAAGCCATACGGATCCATGTGGCGTTGCTAGGGACGAAAGGAAGACACAGAAGCAGAAGGGCACTGAGTAGAAATGCTAACAGGGTGTTCCATTTGCGTCCCAAGATTGTATTTAAACTGATTTGGGCATAAAGACAGCCAAGGATCTCGGTGACCGCGCCAATGAGTAAGCTGATGTAGATGTTGCCGCCAATGTTTGGTAAGTAAAACACCAGCGTATAGTAAATGGCTGCCGTCGTGCTCCAGTTGAAGCACATAATGAAGGCCTGAAGGAGAAGCTTTTTGGAATGAGCTAGTTCGGCAAGTTTAGCCTTCCGTTCTGGTTTGTAGGAGATGCATAAATCTCGCGGCAGTGTTTTTCCGTTGATGCGAGCAATTTTTAGCATCACTTCCCTGGCGCGGCGTTGACGATTGTTAGCTATGAGCCAACGCGGAGATTCATCCAAGATCAAGAAATAAAGCAGAAACGGCAGCGTGAGCAGCGTGGTCGTAATAAGCATACCGCGCCACTGCCGAACCTTGTATATAATTGCCGCCTGAAATCCGTAGCTGATGGCCCAAATTACATTGGATGAGACACCCATGAATGGCCGCCATCGGCTGCTGACTTGTTCAATGCCGAGGATATAGGTGGCCAGGAAACATACGCTCGTGGCACAGCCGCAGAGAAAGCGTAGAACAAGGAACATGTAGATGTTCACGGAGAAAGCCGTCAGTAAATGGAACACGATACTGATCACAAGAAATATGCAAATCACTGGGCGGCGGCCATATTTGTCCGGTAAAGATCCAAAGAACAGCTGTGCAAACGTGCCGCTCATAAAGATAGCCTGGGATAAAGCAGCCATGTATTCCTTGTCACATACCAGATCCCATTCACTTATAATCGTTTGTCGAAACGGACTGTTGTCATAAATCCATTGTTTACATTTTCGCTGCGATATTTTATCCGATAACTCTCCATCATAATGCTGAAAATCCTTGGATTCGTTTGCACTATAATGCATAGAGCATATGTAACATTGATCGACACCACGGTCACAATCGTCACCATCGTCTCCATGTTCACCATCATCACTATCAGTAAATGACTGCGGGATCGAGACATTTAAATCGTACTTTTCTTTTTCTGTACACTCTATCACAGGCGTCCAGGCAATGTAACTGTATTCACAAAAGTACAGGTTCAGTATTATCTGGTAGCTAGAAAGCGCCAATAGCATTATTACCTGGTAGCGTCCAAGATCTCCTAAATGTCTCTTTAAAATTGCATCATATTCCATTGTGATATGTTTGCTCCTTATGCTGTAGTTGTATTAGCAGTATTTCACGTGAATGTCTTCATATATAACGTATTTTTTCTTCTGGAAGAAATAGTCTGATTTCTAATTCAAGGCTATAACAAAACAATTGTTAAGGCTTATACCAGTTACATACACTGGAGATCCTCACGCGCTCATTCTAGGCCGGCATTGAAAAGGGTTTGCAAAAGGTTTCATCTATTATCAGCATATGAATGTCAATAGATATGCACAACACACGCTCAAAAGAATAAAGAAACGATATCAAACATTTATCAAAATATATATAAAACCCCTGGACGACTGGTCCCTCCCCCCCCCCCCCCCCACACTCATGAAAATTTCATACGGTACCAGGATGAATACAACCTGCCCTCCCCCCACACCCATGAAAATTTCATACAGCACTAGCGTGAATAAAACCACCCCTTTCCCAAAACTCATAAAAATTTCAACGTTCTAGCTATTCGTGTTTTGAATAAATTTCTCAGAAACAATTTGCAAAGAAAAAGAGAAACATTGACTTTACAGTACAGTTACTTAGTTACCTCAGGAAGTAAAAGTTACCACACGGCACTTGATAGTGTTTTCCCTTAGCGGACTGACACTGTCACATATATCAAGAGAACCCCAGCATTGGTCGTCACTAAATGTGTCCTTCAACTGAAGGTCCAAGGCAGGCCGCTTCGAGCTATGACAGGCCGCTTCGAGCTATGACAGGCTGCTTCGAGATATGACAGACCGCTTCGAAGTATGACAGACATCTTGGAGCTATGGCAGGCCGCTTCGAGCTAAGACAGGTCGCTTGGAGTTATGGCAAAACGCTTGAAGCTATGGCAGGCAGCTTCAAACTATGGCAGGCAGCTTCAAACTATTACAGGTCTCTTGAAGCTATGACAGGCCGCTTGGAACTGCGGCAGGCCGCTTGGAGCTATGGCAGGCCGCAGGTTTGTCACGGTGAGGACGTTACACACAGGAATTTCAAGAGCACACAAGTAGTTTTCCAACCTGCGTTTCCCGCGCATATTCCCAGCCTAATATTCATGCGAATTGAAGGTTACCGAAAAATGGATGTCATGCCATTGATATATTAGCAAACACCACAGCTTGCTTGGTTATATTGGCTCAACGGCTTTATTGATTGAACGGATTACCACTTTTTCTGTATGTGGGCAGAGCTAGCATAACGCCAATAAGCTGTGCTGTTTTGCTTTTAAATGCGCTGTATTTAACTCGTGTTATTTAATCTAAAATCAGCTGTGTTCGCATGGTGTTTTAAGCGTGAAAGCGAAATCGTAGACAAAAAGGCGGGTTGCACACCCTCAGATCAAGTTCTACCTAAGTACAAAGTTTTGTGGTCCTAGGGCTTGTAGTGTCAGGGAAGAAGCTGAGACAAGATAATGGATCTTACTGTCAAGACAAAAAAGCACCAACTGCTGCCCGCACAAATTCATATAAGCCTTGACCAAGTCTAAGACTTATCGAGTGTTAAATAAAAAATTAAGCTAAACATTGATTTGATTTAAAGTATACTTCTCTCAAAGTGAATATGGCGAATGGTGGAGCATTTGACTGATCAGTGCATAGGCCTTGCTGCACACTAACGGGTCATTAGCAGACATTTAGAGCAGCAAGTCACATGAAACAAGCATCAGGCACGATCGCCACACAAATGGAAGAAAAGTATGACGTGTTTTGTCGTTTTCTTATGACCCCTTAATCATGCACGATATTATTTCATGCCGTTTTAACCTTTAATGCTTATTTCTTATATAAAAAATAAAGATATCAATAAGTCAATATAGATCTCATTAATTTATATTTCGCTGTCAATATTTGAATTTTAGACGGCAAAAATTTATTTTTAAGAGAAAAAAACAATCTTACAACCTTAAAAAATCTTATGACAGGCATTCATTTATATTAAAATTAACGACTCGCCGAATCGTCAATTAAATTTTGGAGATGAAAAATTGATATCAATAATAACAACACAATTTTTGTTTTTAATAATTGCTTCTTTTTCATTCAGTAAAAAATTCAAAGAAAGAATCTGTATACAATTACCAGTCATTATTTTATTCACAAATGCGTACTGCTAATTTATATATATATAAAAAACAGACTGATATTTTGATCTCAAGAATCATTTTTTGAGATCAACAAAATCATTTGCAGATTTCAAAATACAAATTAAAAATAAATTCTTGATATCAATAAAACGAAAGTAATTATTGAGCTCAAAATTTATATTTTGCTGTCACATATTTCATTTTTGCTATCAAGAATTAGATATCATTTAATAATTCTTGATATCAATAAATATTTCTTGATATCTCTAAATATTTATTGATATCGGGAATACATTTAAAGATATCAAAAATATAACAACGGATAGAAAAACTAATTCTTGCTATCAAAATATGAATTTTTTAGATAAAGAAATGTATTCTGGATGTCAATAGCCCCGAATAAATGTGAAAATGGCATTCCATATGATACCGCAAAAACAATATATCATGTGTAGTCGATGATCTATTTTATAAACAGTTGAGTAGCAATAGTTACCTGGTTAAGTTGCTAACAGGGAAATACTGCTTATATCGTACAGATTGGTCTGCAGGACATTGAATCCCGGACAAAAGCCCAATAGGACAAAAGCCCAATAGGACAAAAGCCCAATCATTTTACAGAGGAGGACAAAACCCGAATCCGGACAAAAGCCCAATAGGACAAAATCCCAATGTTTAAAATTTTTTAAGAATATAGATTACTAGACCTAGTTTATAAGTGATTTAAATCTACTTGAGCCTCAAGTTTCGAAATATCTTAACACTGCCATATATCCTATCTGTTACATAACATTTAGATGCTCAATTATTATTTTTCGACTGTGGTGTAATCAAGATTAACATAGCCGATTTATATAGCCGAAAAAATTCCCCGGACCCTGGAACAGCATTTTGATCCACGGAAATAAACAGCATGGAGTTCGATCGCGCTTTTGATTAAAAGCTTTTTAAATGAAAGTTCGGTGTATTATTATGCAATAACGCGTGAAATTAAGATCAATACCTGAATTATGTAATATGCATGTGTTCGATCCGGCTTTTGATTGAAAGCTTTTTGAATCAAAGTTCGGTGTATTGTTATGTAACTTTGATTCAAAAAGCTTTCAAATAACCATGGTAGCGAATTTCGTGAAATATTATGTAATAAGAAAATGAGCATTATTAATATATTGTTCTTGAAATAAAAAGTATAAAATGATTGGGGTTTTGTCCTATAGGGCTTTTGTCCGGATTGGGGTTTTGTCCGCCTTTGGTAAATGATTGGGGTTTTGTCCTATTGGGCTTTTGTCCTATTGGGCTTTTGTCCGTTTACCGCAGGACATTAGACCCCAGCCTACCTCCATCTGATCTACTCCATCTGCCCTCCTCCATTTGCCCACTTCTATGTGCCCTCCTCCATCTGCCCCAATCCATCTGCAATCCCATCTACTCTCCTCCATCTGACCTCTTCCACCTGCCAACCTCCGTCTGCCCTCCTCCATCTGCCCATCTCCATCTCCCACCTCCATCTGCCAACCTCCATCTGCCCTCTCCGTCTGCCCTCCCCTATCTGCCCTCCTCCATTTGCCCACCTCTATCTGCCCTCTTCAACCTGCCCCAATCCATCTGCAATCCCAATCTGCCCTCCTCCATCTGCTAACCTCCGTCTGTCCTCCCCCATCTGCCCACTTCCGTCTGCCCTCCTCCATCTGCCCTCCATCTACACACCTCCATCTGCCCTCCTCCGTCTGCCAACCTCGATCTGCCCTCTCCATCTGTCCTTCCCTCCTCCATGAACTCCCCCATGTACACCCCCCAACAACCCCACCCCCTCCCATCTTGATCAAACTCTTAAGCCTGAAAGCTGTCCATCCCTCCGGCTTGCACCTCCTCACCACAGGAGACAAACACAAAACACTGAATCCTTCCCCAGTTCCTTTCATACGTTTTACGAATCTAACACTCTTTAAAGCTTTAAACACTCTGTCACATCCAAAAATATTCAAAATGTAACATAAAACAACACAGCAGTCTTTCATCGTCATACTAGACAGCAGTACATGTTATTCCATGAGAAAATTCGATCTAAACAACATTTCCATTTTCTGAGTATTTACATCAAAGATGTTAACAGTTTTTTACTTATTACAATGAGTCACAATGTATTTAGGCTAACACAATAAGCTTTTAAAAGCTTAAAACGATGACACTTTCTTCATTATGAATTGAGGCATTCCAGAATGTTTTCTCACTGATATGGAACCGAAATAGTTAAAATTATCACGCAATTAATTTGGAGGAGCTATCAATCAGCAGGAGCCGCTTTAGTCAATAGGAGCTGAAGTTTTAACCGAAATTATGTTAATTTGCATAATTTCTTATGCTTCAAAGAACAAACCCGCGTGGTTGATTTCGGCTCCAATTGTTACCCCACAGAAATGCTAAAAATAGGCACAAAACAATAGCTCATTAATAACGCACTCGTATATATGGCCCCCTCCCCTCCAGATTGTACCTGTTCACCATAGAGGACAAACACAAAACATTGAATCCCCCATCCAGATTGCACCGAATCCCGGAGAGTTTCCTCCGCCGAGATATTGCCCCTATTCTGACATGCCCGGAGATTTTCCCGCGTTTTGTCCCGGAGAGTTCCCCCCTTTCAGAATTGTTTATGTTGGCTGTTGAGAAGATGTCAGCTGAGTATTGTGTGAGAAAACTCGTGTTTAGATATGTGACTATTGCTTAATAACAATTCCCCTCAACCCCACTTCTTTCTAAACAAGGCAAGATAATAAAGCTTATGTTTGAATATGTGGCTCTTGTTTAATAACCCTCACCCCCCAAACCCACTCCTTTCTGAGCAAAAGAAGATCACAAGCTTAATCCCCCTCCTCGCGCAAACCACTCCATTATCAACACACAAAGCTCGTAGCACAGGTAAGTAATCCCGTAAACGACTTTTCTTTAAATGAGACTGGGGGAACGGGTTTGTAAAAAAAAAGCACGCTGGAAAGTCTCCGCACTCTGCACAAAACACGGGAAAATCTTCGCGGGGAAACTCTCCGTCCACCGCATGCACCTGCTCGCCATAGCGGACAAACACAAAAACACTGAATCCTTCCCCCAGTTCATTTTATAGCTCTCACGAATCTACCCACTCTTTAAAGCGTCAAACACTCTCTGTCACATTCAAAAATATTCAAAATGTAATATAAAACAACACAGCATTCTTTCACAACATATCTAGACTAACATAATAAGTTTTTGAAAGCTTAAAACAATAACAATTTCTTCATTATGCCTTGAGGCATTCCAGAATGTTTTCTCACGGAACCGAAATAGTACCGACAAGACAAATATTATCTTTTCATTAGCTTAAAATAATCACGCAATTAATTTGGAGAAGCTATCAATCAGCAGGAGGCGCTTTAGTCCATAGGAGCCGAAGTTTTAACCGAAATTATGTGAATTTGCATAATTTCGTCTGCTACAAAGCACAAACCCGCGTGGTTGATTTCGACCCCAGTTGTTACCCCACAGAAATGCTAAAAATAGGCACAAAACAATAGCTCATTAATAACGCACTCGTATATATGGCCCCCTCCCCTCCAGATTGTACCTGTTCACCATAGAGGACAAACACAAAACATTGAATCCCCCATCCAGATTGCACCGAATCCCGGAGAGTTTCCTCCGCCGAGATATTGCCCCTATTCTGACATGCCCGGAGATTTTCCCGCGTTTTGTCCCGGAGAGTTCCCCCCTTTCAGAATTGTTTATGTTGGCTGTTGAGAAGATGTCAGCTGAGTATTGTGTGAGAAAACTCGTGTTTAGATATGTGACTATTGCTTAATAACAATTCCCCTCAACCCCACTTCTTTCTAAACAAGGCAAGATAATAAAGCTTATGTTTGAATATGTGGCTCTTGTTTAATAACCCTCACCCCCCAAACCCACTCCTTTCTGAGCAAAAGAAGATCACAAGCTTAATCCCCCTCCTCGCGCAAACCACTCCATTATCAACACACAAAGCTCGTAGCACAGGTATTGTATTGTTCTTTAGATCCCTTTCAACTGCTGTGGTCATATCGGGATCCCCCTGCCACATTATACTGAAATGGGGCATTCCAGCCCTCCTTCTAACCCTTACATGTGGAGTGCCTCACAGGGTAGCAAGGAGGAGTTCCAATTTTAAAGTCTTAGGTATGACCCGACCGGGGTTTGAACCCACGATCTTCCAGTCTCGAGGCGGACACTCTAACCACTAGGCCACCGAGGCTGGTCCCCGTAGCACAGGTAAGTAATCCCGTAAACGACTTTTCTTTAAATGAGACTGGGGGAACGGGTTTGTAAAAAAAAAAGTACGCTGGAAAGTCTCCGCACTCTGCACAAAACACGGGAAAATCTTCGCGGGGAAACTCTCCGTCCACCGCATGCACCTGCTCACCATAGCGGACAAACACAAAAACACTGAATCCTTCCCCCAGTTCATTTTATAGCTCTCACGAATCTACCCACTCTTTAAAGCGTCAAACACTCTCCGTCACATTCAAAAATATTCAAAATGTAATATAAAACAACACAGCATTCTTTCACAACATATCTAGACTAACATAATAAGTTTTTGAAAGCTTAAAACAATAACAATTTCTTCATTATGCCTTGAGGCATTCCAGAATGTTTTCTCACGGAACCGAAATAGTACCGACAAGACAAATATTATCTTTTCATTAGCTTAAAATAATCACGCAATTAATTTGGAGAAGCTATCAATCAGCAGGAGGCGCTTTAGTCCATAGGAGCCGAAGTTTTAACCGAAATTATGTGAATTTGCATAATTTCGTCTGCTACAAAGCACAAACCCGCGTGGTTGATTTCGACCCCAGTTGTTACCCCACAGAAATGCTAAAAATAGGCACAAAACAATAGCTCATTAATAACGCACTCGTATATATGGCCCCCTCCCCTCCAGATTGTACCTGTTCACCATAGAGGACAAACACAAAACATTGAATCCCCCATCCAGATTGCACCGAATCCCGGAGAGTTTCCTCCGCCGAGATATTGCCCCTATTCTGACATGCCCGGAGATTTTCCCGCGTTTTGTCCCGGAGAGTTCCCCCCTTTCAGAATTGTTTATGTTGGCTGTTGAGAAGATGTCAGCTGAGTATTGTGTGAGAAAACTCGTGTTTAGATATGTGACTATTGCTTAATAACAATTCCCCTCAACCCCACTTCTTTCTAAACAAGGCAAGATAATAAAGCTTATGTTTGAATATGTGGCTCTTGTTTAATAACCCTCACCCCCCCCCCCAAACCCACTCCTTTCTGAGCAAAAGAAGATCACAAGCTTAATCCCCCTCCTCGCGCAAACCACTCCATAATCAACACACAAAGCTCGTAGCACAGGTAAGTAATCCCGTAAACGACTTTTCTTTAAATGAGACTGGGGGAACGGGTTTGTAAAAAAAAGCACGCTGGAAAGTCTCCGCACTCTGCACAAAACACGGGAAAATCTTCGCGGGGAAACTCTCCGTCCACCGCATGCACCTGCTCGCCATAGCGGACAAACACAAAAACACTGAATCCTTCCCCCAGTTCATTTTATAGCTCTCACGAATCTACCCACTCTTTAAAGCGTCAAACACTCTCTGTCACATTCAAAAATATTCAAAATGTAATATAAAACAACACAGCATTCTTTCACAACATATCTAGACTAACATAATAAGTTTTTGAAAGCTTAAAACAATAACAATTTCTTCATTATGCCTTGAGGCATTCCAGAATGTTTTCTCACGGAACCGAAATAGTACCGACAAGACAAATATTATCTTTTCATTAGCTTAAAATAATCACGCAATTAATTTGGAGAAGCTATCAATCAGCAGGAGGCGCTTTAGTCCATAGGAGCCGAAGTTTTAACCGAAATTATGTGAATTTGCATAATTTCGTCTGCTACAACGCACAAACCCGCGTGGTTGATTTCGACCCCAGTTGTTACCACACAGAAATGCTAAAAATAGGCACAAAAGAATAGCTCATTAATAACGCACTCGTATATATAAGCCCTTCTCTTTTCCAGCTTGTTCCTGCTCACCGTAGTGGACAAACACAAAATACTGAACCCCAACCCAACCCAGCATGCACCTGCTCCCCATTGGGATACAAACACCAACAGTATTGAGTTGACGTCGCCACCTCTTATCCGAACCACATCGCACATACCCCATCACCGGGGACAAATACGAAGTCCTGAATGCTCCCTACCCGAACCATAACGGACCTCCGCAACATCGGGATCAAACAATTCAAGTCCTAATTGCTCCCCAGTCGAACTAACGCCAAAAGTACTGGACCCTCACCACCCCCATCCCGTTCCTTGTCCTCACCACACCATAAAACGCCAAGAGCACTGGACCGTCACCGGCCCCATCCCGCTCCTTTTCCTCACCACACCATAAAACGCCAACAGTACTGGACCCTTTCGTAACAATCTCGTTTCTAGTCTAACCATTCACAACAGATACCACGAGCACGGAGTCTTCGGATAGTTATAATACAATGTAGGGTTGTGTGTTAGAGATACGCTGAAATATGTAATTGATTTCATCTCAGTTATTCAGTCCTTGGGCATTGAAAAAGTGTTTAAACACGTTTGTCCATGGACAGTTGTCCAGCTCACGAATATTGATATTTGGAGTGATGGTATAATTATAAGGGCTTATTTTAAGAGTAGACTTATTTTTGGACACGATGAGTTCTAATACCAATACCCTAGACCAACAATATGTGATACTTTCATGATAGACAGAGAGCATGTATTTTATTTTTGGTGAAAATACCAAATTTCTTAAGCGTTTGCATCTTATTTTATTATACTACATTACTACCACATAAATGCCATCAAAAATATTATCACTAATGCCATCGTAAATGCCATCGTAAATATAGTAAAACCTGTTTAAACCGGACACCGTTGGGACCGAGCTAATTTGTCCGGTTTAGTTAGGTGTCCGGTATATCGAGGGGTCAAGATGAGGTGTTTTATGTTGCAAAAAAAATACATGTAAATCACAAATAACTTCAAGATCAGCACTTGCACCCTCTCCGCACATTGCTTGAAATTTGATGCTAAAGCTTTTACGAACTTTTTTTTTTGCGGGGGGGGGGGGGGGGTGGGTTAAAAACTACAACTTCAGAAAAAAAAAACGAAAATAAATTTTTAATATAATTTTACTGCACTTAATGTGCAGTTTTTTCCCAAAAAATGCAATTCCATACTTACACCTGTGCCGTGTGTTGCATTGTTTGCAGGTACCTGTGATGTATTATTTCCATTTGATACAAAGACTCAATCAAAATCACAATTGCAATTGTATAAGCGAATGATGTCTTGTTGGCTGGAACACCTGCGATTATGGCTAATAATGGGATAGCGTAGATTTTAAAAACTCAACATGGGATTTAACAGGGAACTCCTCAGCAAATAATTGCAAATCCTATTGATATGTTTCTAAGTACAATACCACTTATAAGTACAAAAAACTGCCCCCCCCCCCCCACACACACATATGAGCTTTTTATTCCAGGATTCCTCAGTCTCTTTAACAACCCGTGTTCATTAAAATATCCGCCACCGTGTTTCTTGTCTAAGACAAATTCTTCTACAATCTGACAAGTGACTTTTCATTACTCAATTTTATCAATTTGATTTGATCCGTTAAATTAAGCCAAATTCTTTGTTCCAATTTCGACAGCTGATAATTATTCCGAACACTTGAATGATGTGTAAAAAGATAGAAAACGCCCCATCTCAAAAGGGGATTTCCGGACACCGAACTCCACTACTGTTAATTTAAATCAAAAGTGATAACCAGACATATGCAAACACCGTGGCATTACGGCAATAAATGACCCCTCGGTGCAATTAAGACCTCGCTGCAGC
This sequence comes from Protula sp. h YS-2021, assembly GCA_949752745.1. Taxonomy (NCBI): domain Eukaryota; kingdom Metazoa; phylum Annelida; class Polychaeta; order Sabellida; family Serpulidae; genus Protula; species Protula sp. h YS-2021. The sequence continues at coordinate 1,385,635 of OX457034.1, forward strand.
AAATCTCTCGGCAAAAAAATCATTCATGCTCGCTTTTGTACATAAGCCATGTTTGCATCACTGTCCGGTGTGTCAGGGTACTTTATACAGTAAAATAGGCATTTGGGACCAGGATTGGTGTCCGTCGTCCGGAATAAGGAGTTGTCCGATTTACGGAGGTTTCGTTCGGTGTATCAAGGGTGTCCGGTCCTCAGGTTTTACTGTACCATCCAAAATGCCATCGTTAATGCCATCGTAAATGCCACTGTAAGTGCCATCATAAAAGCCATCGTAAATGCCATCGTTAATGCCGTCGTAAGTGCCATCGTAAATGCCATCATAAATGCCACCGTAAATGCCATCGTTAATGCCATCATAATTGCGTGGCAAGTAAATATTTCGCAAAACTGAGTAACCTCGATAACTGCTAAGAAGTGAAACAACATCTACCGAGGTCTGACCACCAGTTTTCTAAGGTCAATAATAACAAAAGATGTCCAGAGACATTGTGACCAGCCGACATATAGCAAATCACACGTCAATAGGCTTCTAAGTCGCCAAAAAGTGATTGTTATATTGTTTAAACCCGGTCGTAGAAAATGTGTGCAAATTTATGAAGGAATCCAGTCAAAATTGTGGGAGAAGAAACATTTTGAAAATTGGCTGCTAAATATTTTTAAATGCCAACCATTTAGCCAATTTTTGGCGGATCACCAGAAAAGTAACTTTTCAAAGACGACCAAATAATGAGCATTTATGAAAAATTTGAAGACAATCGGATCAAAATTGTGGAACACGAAGGGCTTTGAAAGTTGGCTACCGAAAAATGCCTTTCCATTTGGCCAATTTTTGGTGGATCGCCAGAAAAGTAATTAAACATTTTTGAAGAGAAAGCCTTTGAAAAATTGGTAACAAAATTTTTTTAAATGTCCACCTAACTATTCAGCCAATTTTAATTTAAAAGAAGAAGCATTTGGAAAATTGGTTTTAAAATGCGCCTCTTTACGATTTTTTACACATCACACAGAAAATAAATTTTCAAGGAAGGCATGTCTGAGAAGCATTCATGCAAAGAATTTTTCTCAAAAGGTTAGTCCAAGATTCGGATCAATACAGTGAAAGAAAGAAACATTTAAAAAGGGGCTCTGAAAAGAATGAAATGTGCCGTATTGCCCCCCCCCCCCCAAAAAAAACGAATTTTTCATGACAGAACTATATTTTTTACATTTATTGGGCAATGATCCATATAAAGAAATAATTTTTGATCTGAAAATTCATTTTTATATCAAGAATTTATTTTTACGCTCTTCAATTATATTTTGATATCTCTGAATGTATTCTTGATCTCAACAAATAATTATTTGTTTCAATAAATATTGATTGATATCAAAAACGATTTAATGATCACTAAAATTGATTTTGATAGGTCAAAATTCCATTCTTCATAGCAAAAATGAAAATATTTCACAACAAAATCTCAATTTTGAGCTCAATAATTTATTTTCTTTTTATTGATATCAAAAATTTATTTTAGATAACGTTAATTCAGATTGAGACTTTCTTATTTATATTTTGAAATCTGCAAATAATTTTTTGATATCAAAAATTTATGTTTGATATCGAAATATCAGTCTATTTTTTTATCTACAATTCAGAAGCAATCAATTTTTATGTGTGCAGAATCTTTCTTTTACTTTTCTACCTCACGCAAACGAAGCAATTCTTGAGCTCAAAAATTGTTTGTTATTGATATCAATAATTCCTCTCCAAACTTTAATTGACGATTCATCAACATTTTATGTAAAATGGGCATCCCTTAAGATTTTTTAAGTTTGTAAAATTGATTTTTTTGATCTCAAAAATAAATGTTTGCCATTTAAATTCCATTATTGAAAGCGAACTATAAATTAATGAGATCTACGTTGATTTATTGATGTCTTTCATTATATTTTGATGTAAAAAATTAGCATTAAATGTTAGAATGACATTGCGTACATAAACACATACTATTAACCGTCTGTACTTTAGAATCCTGTGCTGAAAAGTGATTGTTAACCAATTACAAGACTGACATTTGCTCATTTAAGACATTTGTTTCTTGATTATTGTTGTGTTCGAGCTGTTCAAGAGTATCCGCCATGTTCCGACCACGTGTTTCCGGTAGGAACACGCAGAGGAACGCGGCCACGAAGCCTATCCCGGCCATGCAGAGCGTCACCCAGTACGGTTCCTTCGCCTGTAGTTGTGATATGAATGGGGACATGATGACGCCCACTCTGGACACCGCAAATCCTAACGATAAGAACGAAGAGCGTAGCTTTGTCGGATAGATCTCACAAGCATGTACATAAACAAAAGTCCAGTTGGCTGTCACCCCGAGTTTTCCCAACGTAACCAAGGCGATCCGGATCCAGGTGGCATCGCTAGGGACGAACGGAAGACACAGAAGCAAGACGGCGCTCAGTAGGAATGCCAACAGGGTGTTCAATTTGCGTCCCAGTATCGTATTCAACGTGAGGTGGGCGTAGGCGGAAGCCAGAATCTCGGTGCCCGCGCCAATGAGTAAGCTGATGTAGATGTTGCCGCCAACGTTTGGTAAGTAAAACACCAGCGTATAGTAAATGACAGCCGTTGCGCTCCAGTTGAAGCACATAATGAAGGCCTGAAGGAGAAGCTTTTTGGAATGAGCTAGTTCGGCAAGTTTCGCCTTCCGTTCTGGTTTGTAGGAGATGCATAAATCTTGCGGCAGCGTTTTCCCGTTGATGCGAGCAATCTTCAGCATCACCTCGCGCGCGCGCCGTTGGCGGTTGTTGGCAATGAGCCAGCGCGGAGACTCATCCACAAAGCAGAAATAGAATAGAAGCGGCAGCGTGACCAGCGTGCTCGCGATCAGTATACTGCGCCATCCGCGAGCGATGTAAACAACCGCCGCCAAGACCCCGTAGCCGATGGCCCACATGTACATAAACAGGACGCCCATGAACGCCCGCCACCGGCTGCTGACCTGCTCGATGCCCAATGTGTAGCTCGCCAGGAAAAAGACGCTTATGGCACAGCCGCAGAGAAAGCGCAAAACGAGGAACATGTAGACATTCACGGAGAAAGCTGTCACCAGATGGAGCACGATACTGATCACAAGAAATACGCATATCACTGGGCGGCGGCCATATTTGTCCGGTAGGGATCCGAAGAACAGCTGTGCAAACGTGCCGCTCATAAAGATAGCCTGGGATAAAGCAGATATGTATTCCTTGTCACACACCAGGTCCCATTCGCTTACGATCGAGTCCCGAAACGGACTGCTGTCGTAATTCCATTGTTTGCATTTTCGCTCTGATATTTCATCCAAATCTTGTCTTACAACGGAATCGTTTCTATCATAATATTGAAAATCCTTGGATGCATTGGCGCCATAATTTACAGAAGATACATGACACTGATCGGAACCGCCCTCTCCTCCGGTTACCGGTTGTGCGGTCGAGAGGTTGAAGCTGTACTGTCCCTTTTCGGCACACTCAATGACGGGATTCCAGGCAATGTAGCTGTACTCACAAAAGTACAGATTCAGTATGATCATATTAACAGAAAGCGCCAATAGCCTTCCCATCTGGTAGCGTCCAAAGTCTCCCAAGTAGTTCTTCAGAATGTCATCAAATTCCATCCTAATTTGTTGAAAAGTACGCCGTAAATACACGTTCTCTCTAAATGCACGTTCTCCGTGAATGCACGTTCTCCGTAAATGCGCGTTCTCTGTAAATACACGTTCTCCGTGAATGTGTGGATTTACTTTACCCTTGGAATTGCAAGGATTTGTTACTTTATATATTTATACTTTATTTATTTATTTATTTGCTTTTTTGTTTCTTTCTTTGTCTTTTTATGAACACTGTTGTATAGGAAGATTTATAGCAACCACACGACAAAGAGAGACGATGGTTTAAGGTGATGTGCATTAATGTGTAGCTTTTGAATATCATATTAAAAATTTTATGTCATTTCACTTCAAACTGCAACGACAAATACATTACACGGGTTGGTAGCAGACAGGGGCAATAGACATTCTACAGGCTTGTTTGGTTTTTCGAGGGGGAGTTAAGAGGTTGAAAAACTGGAGCGGGGGTTTTGGGTGTTGGGTAACTCACGGATTTGTGGAACTGATTTCGAGAGCAAATCTCTTAGTATATATTTACAAAAAATTTAAGGAATAAATTGAGTATTTTTAACAGTGGTGAAAACAAAATCCGCGGATAGCTAGCCGTTAAATTTTTCTAACAAATATTTGAAAAGCTAACAAAGCATTACTTATTTTTAACCGAAGTGTCCTCCAAATGCAGCTCTGACTATGTGCTTATATGGGTTGGAGGGTTAGGGTTAAAGTGAACCAGATATAAACTTTCGCAAGATGCTTGCTTTCTTTTCTTTTTTTAAATTTCAATCGGGGGTTTGAAAGCGTCAAAATTTCATGCGTGAAAATTTCACTACATGCAAGACGAATTCGGCTTTGAACAAAACAAGTTCGTTTTATTGAGAGGGAGGCAGGGAGGAAGGCAAGGAGGGAGGCAGGCAGGGACGGAGGGAGGGAGGGAGGGAGGGTGGGAGGAGGGCAGGCAGGGAGGGAGGCAGGGATGAAGGGAGTGAGGGAAGCAGGCAGGTAGGCAGGCAGGCAGGCATGGAGGGAGGGAGGGAGGGAGGGAGGGAGGGAGGGAGGGAGGGAGGCAGGCAGGCAGGCAGGCAGGCAGGCAGGCAGGCAGGCAGGCAGGCAGGCAGGCACGGAGGCAGGCAGGCAGGCAGGGGGCAGGGAGGGAGGTAGGGATGGAGGGAGGGAGGGAGGGAGGGAGGGAGGGAGGGAGGGAGGGAGGGAGGGAGGGAGGGAGGGAGGGAGGGAGGGGGCATACAGGCAGGCATGGAGACAAGGAGCGGGGAAGGCAGAGAGGCAAGGAGGGGAGGGGATTGGGAGATGAGGGGGTGACTTTACAGTGTGTGCCATTTATCCCACCCATCTGTAAAAATATCAGTATTAATTTAACACTGCGTAGTTATTATTCGGGTTGCATGACGAATGGGAACATACAACTTTTGAGATGCACAGACCTGTGAAAGATCTTAAGAGCTATTTTTGAAATCCAGTGAGAGTGCAACATTTTCTTTTCACTTGCGAAATTCAAGTTGTATTGACACAGCACGAGTTTGTTAGTTCATTTGAATTGACAGAAAGGGCCCCGAGGTGGTACAAGTAGCTATGAGGCGCACTTAGTCGAGGTGGCCACCAGCATCGCGAACCTCCGGGATGAATGCTTGTGTTTGACATCGGGTCACATGACTGCCGCTGCGCGTATGTTGATGGGGGGGGGGGGGGCGGGGTGGGCACTCAAGTCCCTGATAGCGGGCGGGGGGGGGGGCACTCAAGTCCCGGTTAGCGGGCGGGGGGGGGGGTCACTCAAGTCCCGGTTAGCGGGAGGGGGGGCACTCAAGTCCCTGATAGCGGGCGGGGGGGGGGCACTCAAGTCCCTGATAGCGGGCGGGGGGGGCACTCAAGTCCCGGTTAGCGGGCGGGGGGGTCACTCAAGTCCCGGTTAGCGGGCGGGGGGGGGGGTCACTCCAGTCCCGGTTAGCGGGAGGGGGGGGCACTCAAGTCCCTGATAGCGGGCGGGGGGGGGGGGCACTCAAGTCCAGGGAATGGGGACGGCGGGGGACACTCAAAGTTCCGGGTAGGGGGCGGAGGACTGGACACTTAGTCCCGTGAAGGTGAGGGGGCGGGGAGACACTCAAGCCCAGGAAGGAGGGCACTTGATATGTCATGTGTTACCATGCGTGTCCAAAGAAACGCGGAGAAATTGGATCTGACCTCAATTTCGTTAAAAAGGGTAGGGGTAATTTTCATTAAGTAATCCGCGTTTCTCACAAAATAGGTTGTGTCAGAATTTCACTCCGCGTTTGGTTAAGCAAGGGGGATATTATTTCAAAGCTAGTACTCTGCATGTAATGGCCATTTTAAAAAGTCAAGGACAGACATGGCAACCATATGGTCTGTGAGTGGCCTCATGGCAACCATATGGTCTGTGAGTGGCCTCATGGCAACCATGTGGTCTGTGAGTGGCCTCATGGCAACCATATGGTCTGTGAGTGGGCTCATGGCAACCATATGGTCTGTGAGTGGCCTCATGGCAACCATATGGTCTGTGAGTGGCCTCATGGCAACCATATGGTCTGTGAGTGGCCTCCCGGGACCCAAGTAAAAATCGACTTTCATGCATTTTATTAAAATTTTTTTAAAACGAGTCTTAAGCGTAGAGTACTAAGTTTGAAATAAAACGTTCTGTTTTAACCAGTTCGGGACGACCTCCCCCCCCCCCTCCTCTCCTCCTCCACATACCCCTTTGTGTGGAGCTACGTCTTGAAGAGACGTTGAGTAAGTAACGTTGTTTGGGCGTTGCATTTGGTTGCAACCAAACGCAGCTTTCTAGGGAGTCTAATGAAGTTCTTTGGTGCAACCGTGATTAGACGTAGGAAAATGGACAGTGGATAGTTGTTGAAAATCGACGCTGTGTTATCGCTCACCGGAAATGCTAGCCCTGACAGGCTCACGCGAAATGCTAGCCCTGACAGGCTAACCGGAAATGCTAGCCATGGCAGGCTCGCCGGAAATGGTAAAACTGACAGGCTTACCAGAAATGGTAACTCGACAGGCTCACCGGAAATGGTAAAACTGACACGCTCACCGGAAATGGTAAAACTGACAGGCTCACCAGAAATGGTAACTCGACAGGGTCACCGGAAATGCTAGCCCTGACAGGCCACTTTAAAAGTAGACTGAAAAGGGGACATCAAGTATGATAGTTTTAAGAGAAAGCAAGTTTATCCCACCTACTTGTGAAAAATATTCATATAAAACGACTTAATAACTATCCTGCATGATCGGATGACCCAAGAGGGCGGGGGGAGGGGGTGGGGGTGGGGAGTGAGGAAGGGGTGGCTACATGGTTGGCGCTGTCTAGATAGCCATTCTGGATTAATATTTTCGCGACGTCTATACAACGTTTGGACTTCCATTTGCAACCTTTACGCAACGTTGATTAGACGTCACATTATCGACATATAGTCAACGTCGAAAGGTTGACTTTTCGATTTCCATAAGCAACCGAAGTCAGTTCTATCTTAATCAGTTCTATCCTAGACAGTTCTATCCAAGTCAATTCTATCCAAGTCAGTTCTATCCTACTCAGATCTATACGAGTCAGTTCTATCCTTGTCAGTAATATCTTAGTCAGTTCTATCCAAGCCAGTTCTATCCAAGTCAGTTCTATCCTAGACAGTTCTATCCTACTCAGTTCTATCCAACTCGATTCTATCCTAGTCAGTTCTATCCTATTCAGTTCTATCCCACTCAGTTCTATCCAAGTCAGTTCTATCCCACTAAGTTCTATCAAAATCAGTTTTATCCAAGCCAGTTCCATCCGAGTCAGTTCTATCCAAGTCAGTTCTATCCTAGTCAGTTCTATCCCACTAAGTTCTATCCAAGTCAGTTTTATCCAAGTCAGTTCTACCCAAGGCAGTTCAATCCAAGTTAGTTCTATCCTAGTCAGTTCTATCTGTGTCAGTTTTATCCTAGTCAGTACTATCCAAATTAGTTCTATCCTAGTCAGTTCTATTCAAGTCAGTTCTATCCAAGTCAGTTCTATCCAAGTCAGTTATAACCTAGTCAGTTCTATACCACTCAGTTCTATCCAAGTCAGTTTTATCCAAATCAGTTTAACCCAAGGCAGTTTTATCCAAGTCAGTTCTATCCTAGTAAGTTCTATCCGAGTCAGTTTTATCCAAGTCAGTTCTACCCAAGTCAGTTATAACCTAGTCAGTTCTATCCCACTCAGTTCTATCCAAGTCAGTTTTATCCAAATCAGTTTAACCCAAGGCAGTTTTATCCAAGTCAGTTCTATCCTAGTCAGTTCTATCCCACTGAGTTCTATCCAAGTCAGTTTTATCTAAGTCAGTTCTACTAAAGGCAGTTCAATCCAAGTCAGTTCTATCCTAGTCTGTTCTATTCGAGTCAGTTTTATCCTAGTCAGTTTTATCCAAGTCAGTTCTATCCTAGTCAGTTCTTTCCAAGTCAGTTCTATCCTAGTCAGTTCTGTCCCACTCAGTTCTATCCAAGTCAATTCTGTCCCATTAAGTTCTATCCAAGTCAGTTTTATCCAAATCAGTTTAACCCAAGGCAGTTTTATCCAAGTCAGTTCTATCCTAGTAAGTTCTATCCGAGTCAGTTTTATCCAAGTCAGTTCTACCCAAGTCAGTTCTACCCAAGTCAGTTCTCTCCAAGTTAGTTCTATTCAAGTCAGTTCTGTCCTAATGAGTTCTATCCAAGTTAGTGCAATTCCAATCAGTTCTATCCTAGCCAGTTCTATTCAAGTCAGTTCAATCCAAGTCAGTTCTACCCAAGTCAGTTCTTTCCTATTCAGTTCAAACTATTCAGTTCTATCCATGTCAGTTCTATCCAAGTCAATTCTATCCAAGTCAGTTCTACCCAAGTCAGTTCTATCGATATTTTCAGTAGGAAAATCCCCTTTTCTTTCTGCCATGTGGCTCTGAATTTGATTACAGTTGTTTCTTCTTTAAATCTTTAGTACTTTTAAGTGTACAAGGAATGTTTTATGCCGCTGTTAAAAGATGAAAACAGTGTATTCCTTTGCGAGAAAATTCTGAGTTGCGTTGTAATTAGTATTTTTTCTGACAAGACAATGCACTGTTTTGAATCTTTTAACTGCGTTTGCGTTTTATGCATATAATCCACACTATGTATTTTACGATTTTACGCTAAATATAACAATAGATTTTTTTATAATTAAGTCACTGAATTGAGAGGATGCTTATAATGTGTCACAACAAATTCCTAAAGTTATGTCATTGAATTCAGAACTAAGCATCTCAAAAACTTCTCAAAATATGTCAGTTTCTTAGGAAAGCACTGATGAACAATTGGCATTTAAATCTTAAAGCCAAAGGCAAATCACAAGCAATTAATTATAAGTCAAGGGCAAGGTCATGAGGGCTGTTCCGGACAAGGTCGTCAGGGTTGTTCCAGACAAGGTTGTCAGGGCTGTTCCGGAGCAGTTCGTCAGGGCTGCTCCGGACATACAGTTAATTGTTGGAAATACGTAGAATACGACTGATAAAATGATAAACCAGACTGGCCAGTGTTTTTGTTAAAACCAAAGCGGATATGTCTCCCCCGTCCCCCAATCAGTCGCGTGGAAAAAAATCCTTGCGTAAAAGTACAACATTGGCGAGGCAAAAAATTTTAAAAATCGCCAAAAATACATTTTGTAGAAAGTCAAGAAAAACCTCGTAGTAAACATTTGCACTATATGTGAGTTCTTCTTGCGACGTCTGAGCCTAATCCGGCGAACTGTTTAGGCGATTTAGCCTGCCAAAGTGAAAAAATGTAAGAAAACCCCCTATGGTAAAAAATTTGCCAAAATAGAATTTTTGAAGGAACAAAAAAAATTATATGGGCATCATCTAGACATGTACCCCAATATGTATGTATGTTTTGAAAAAATAGACCCATTAATTTTACAAGAACTCACTGCGGACAGAAGGATGGACAGACAGACAGACGGACGGACGGCGGGACGGACACACTAAATGCTATATATGTCTCCCATATGGGGAGACACATAATTCTGTCAGTTCATTTGCGTTGTTTAGCGGTTCTGACGCTTGCTTGGTAAGCAAAAGGCTCCCAGTTCGAAACCAGCCTGCCATATTTTATACGAGCCTACAAATTAAACTTTCAATAATGATTTACGCAAGAAACCTTGCTGCCTTTGAATCAGAAATCATACTCTTGGGGGACGAAATTTGAAGACACCATTCTGATAATGCATTAAAAATTAGCTTGGATTCGTAACTGAGAAAAGACACTGAAGACAACAGGAAAATAACCAATTTGCTTTAATTGTTAATAATAAACGTTTCTAGTGATGTCTATTAGCCAATTATATCAGAGTTTAGATGCAAAGTAAGTTACTAATTTCACGTTTATAAATTTCACGATTGAACATTCTTTGTTTTTATTTATTTTGTAACATTGTTCGGGTGTGACAAAAAGTCTCGATAAATGTATATATTTACTTATTTCTATACAGACATACACTTCCTCTGATTATGTAGAGGCACATATATCTTCCGATCCTGCGCAGGCATAAATTTCCTCCGATTCTGTATAGGCACGTAGGTTTTCCGATTCTGCACAGGCACAAACTTCTTCCGATTCTGCATAGGAACGAACTCCTTCTGATTCTGCAAGGCACATGCTTACTTCGATTTTCATTTTGAAACTTACTCGGATTATGCATGGGGATATACTTTTCCCGATGATGGGTAGGCACATACTCTCTCCGATTATGGATAGGCACATACTTTCTCCGATTTTGGGTAGGCACATACTCTCTCCGAGTATGTGTAGGCACATACTTTTCCCGATTACGGGTAGGCACATACTTGCTCCGATTATGGGTAGGCACATACTTTCTCCGATTACGGGTAGGCACATACTCTCTCCGATTATGGGTAGGCACATACTTTCTCCGATTATGGGTAGGCACATACTTTCTCCGATTACGGGTAGGCACATACTCTCTCCGATTATGGGTAGGCACATACTTTCTCCGATTATGGGTAGGCTCATACTTTTCCCGATTATGGGTAGGCACATACATCATCCTTTAGGAAGCTAGGCTGCGTACTCAGTGCGTTCTTAGGCAATCGAAAAATTCAAAACAACCAATTGAACAAGGTACGAAGTGTATGATAACGTCACAAAGACGCCCTTTCCTCAGTCACGTTCTTCGTTTCGCTATCATGTTTGATATAAGCATCAGCATTCTCATCTGGTACCGAGCAAAATTACCCAGATAGTTCTTTAAGATGTCATCAAATGCCATTTTAGCTGTGTTTTTCACTACAATTAATACATTCAATGTGGGCTGAATAAATTCAAACTGATGCAAAGATTTTGCGTTTGAAGTGCATGATAAAATTTATCTGTTCTAATGTTAAATAAAAATCAAATTTCGCTTCAAATGTTGTATAAGACGATTTGATAACGAGAGCAAGCTATGCTGGGGGCCAATCTTTAGCTGTTTGAGAGTGGGATGGAATCGTGTGAAAGTGGAACAAAACGAACACGTCCAAGTACTGTTGTCCAAAAACACTTCAGAACTCAAATTTAAAAGAAAATTATGACAATATTAAACGCCATAAGAATTGAAGATTACACCCGCAGTGGCCCCATTTTGTCTCGTGTAATTGACGACCATATAACCGGTTCTTTATGCATTGTAGAATAACGCTAGGTCTTCTTCATTTCTTACTTCATACACGGTCCTTTTACTATTCATAAATGAGTTTCACATTTCGTTTTTCCGAAGCGTAATGACACACTTCTAAAACCTGGTAACATTTGCATCATACAGGAGTTTATGGGGACGGTGTGGCCGAGTGGTTAAAGCCGCTGTCACAGCCAAACATTGTGGTGATGTAGGTCGTGGGCTCGAATCCCGCTCATGGCTAGGAATCACAATATTAGTTACACCCCTAGGGATATCGATGTGCTTATATAGTTTTCTGCCTTTCTTCTTAGGAGTATTGTAAAGCGCCAACTTGACTGCATCAGATAGGGACTATAAGAAACACTGTATGAGCACGTCGAATTAATAGTAATCTTAGGTTAAAATAAATATGACTGTAATGTATGTTCGAAACTTGATGTAAAGCGCTTTGAGCAGTTGCTTCAACTGGAAAGTCGCCATATAAAAACCCACCATTATCTGAGGGGGTCGGTGGCCGAGTGATTAAAGACGCCTGCCAGCCATGCACTTATGGCTCTGTAGCCCGGGTTCGAATCCCGCTCGTGGTCAGGAATCATGACAATTTGTAAAACCCCCCAGGGATGTCGGTGTGCTTATATAGTCCTCTAATACAAAGTTTGGGTTCATTATTGTTAGGCGTATGTGCCAATAGGCAGGAATTTCAGAGACACTATATGGGCATGTCGAAATAATAATAATCCTGAGTTAAAAAATGTAAGTAAAATAAATAAATACACATGTATGCGCACATTGTAAACCGGTTTGAGCAGGTTATCTGGAAAGCTGGTATATAAAAAAACTCACTATTATTATTATTATTATTATTATTAATATTAAACTAATAATAATAATATAATACCATAGTAAACATTTCAGTGCATAAAGGCTGACAAATAAAAACAATCCCTCCCAAACATTTGTTATTTGCAAAGATTGCTTCTAAAATTAGCTTCAGTCGAAAAGCTGCCAAAACATAACATTAGGGGATTCCGATAATTATAATCACATCAACAATAAATACATAGAATTCTAAAATATTTTTATATTTTCCCCAAATATTTTTAAAAATTGAATTGCTGTTTAAAATTGTTTTAGAATAAAGAACACAAAAAAATTACCATATTCAAAAGAATCCAAACTATATACTGTATAAGCCTTAACAAATGCGAGCATTTCCCAGTTCTCAGCAAACTACAATAACATTTTATTATTTATGCATATCTGATATGAGTATTCTTACCAATGAGCACTGACTTTGCATTTCATTACAGCCCGTTCCAATTCTTTCCTTTAATCTTGTTCACATTGCCAGAACATATGATATGTCGGCTCTAAAAATTCGATCTCAAACGGTGAAGATATATGACTTTTCAAGACAACGAGACACTGAGATCATGAGACACTCAAGTCACATGACACTCAGGTCACGAGACACTTAGGTCACAAAATACTCAGGTCACAGACACTCAAGTCACGAGACACTCAGGTCACCAGACACTCAGTTTGGTATGTCACTATTCCAAACATCAGAAAACCGGTCACTATTCGGCAATTAAACACCCGGTTCGGTACCTCGCTATTTCGGATACCAGACACTTGGTTTGGTTCGTCTCTATTTTTGGACACTAGACACCTGGTGTGGTTCATCCCTATTTCAGACATAAGACACCTGGTTTGGTTCCTCTCTATTTCGGACATTAGACAGCCGGTTTGTTACGTCACTATTCTGGATCAAATGGTCGCTTTTCGTCAAACAAACCTTAAGATATCAGATGCTTTAGATAAGACTATGGTATTTGTGCACCTGAACATGTTTTGTAAGCTCAGTTTCAATATACAAATGCCACCATGCCCCCTCCCTCTTGTCGCACCCTCATTCAAATCAAGATGTCTTTACTCAAAATTGAAGAAAATCACATATATTCTGAAAACGATTGACAGGTTCGAAGAAAAAAACAAACAAACTAAACCTTATAGAAAATTGAAAGCATGTAGGACTCAAAAAATAACGAATTTTATTTGAGAGAATATAAATTGAACATGCAAAATATTTTTTCAAAAAAATAAATTTGCTAAGGTTCCTTCTCAAATCTATTGATTGTTCGTACGCTCTGAGGTCTTTCACTCTCAAATTTGACGGTGACGCTATGACAGACAGATGGGAGAAGTGTCGCCGCCTGGGGGCGTCCTCATATAGTATGTCCTGGGGGTCCTCACACAGTATGTCCTAGGGGGTTCTCATATAGGGTTAGGGTTACGCCGCCCATGGTTGAGCTCAAACCACCAACCTTCCGACCATGAGTCATGCTATACCGACTGCGCCACAGAGGATGTAAGGATAGGTTTAGGGTTATGGTTAGGGTTACACGTCCTAGGGGGTCACGTGACTGATGACGTCACGATGATTGACAGGTGTGGCGGAATGCCCAGGCTTAGGGTTAGGGTTACGCCGCCTAGGGAGGGTCTGACGCCATTATGACGTCACAAAGTGACTCAGAAGTCTCGTTTCTCCCCTACTTTGTTTGCTCGTTTGTTTTTTTTTTCACTCTTAGTTTTTGTGACACTTTATATTTACTTTTATAATTGGAGACGTGAGCATAATGTTCTGCTCTATGTTTTGTGCGCTCAGTTCCAATATACAAATGCCACCACGCCCCCTCCCTTTTGTCGCACCCTCATTCAAATCAAGATGTCTTTACTCAAAATTGAAGAAAATCACATATTTGAAAACGATTGACCTTCGACCTAAAACAGGTTCGAAAAAAAAACCAAACAAACTAAACCTTATAGAAAATTGAAAGCATGTATGACTCAGGAAAAAGAACGAATTTTATTTGAGAGAATATAAATTTAACATGCATAATATTTTTTCAAAAAAATAAATTTGCTAAGGTTCCTTCTCAAATTCATTGATTGTTCGCACGCTCTGAGGTCTTTCACTCTCAAATTTATTGATGGTTCCCACGCCCTGAGGTCTTTCATGTACTTATTCCTAAGCTGCGTGTGTAAGGAGTCTTGGATCGATTGACCTAGATTTCTCGTCTTACATACACAAACAACTCAGATTAGAGCTACTGACACACATTCAAAGGGGAAAAAAGTTACGCCGCCCATAGGTGGGCTCGAACCACCAACCTCTCTGACCATGAGTCCTATGCCCTACCGACTGCATCACAGAGGACTTAGGAAAAATGAGCTGATAGTTACATACTTTTGGGCTAGACTAGGTGTCCTCACATAGTCCTCACATAGCCACATAGTCACATGACGTCACATAGTTACATGACGTCACATGGTATGTGGACTGATCACGTCTTGAATGAGGAGCTGGCCCCCCATTCGAACACATCTTGTGAATGTAGAGCTTGTCATTCGAGTACATCTTGTGAATGGCGTGTGCTCTTCCCCTGTCACATTAAATAAGTAAATAAATTAATAAAAGCCGCCCATAGGTGGTCTCGAACCACCAACTTTCCGACCGTGAGTCCTATTCTCTACCGACTACACCACAGAGGACTTCTGGAGAATGATCTAACAGTCAAATACTTTAGGGTTGGACTAGGTGTCCTCACAGAGTATGTGCTAGGGAGGGGGTCCTTACATGGTATGGAATAATGAGTGAATGAGTGATTGAGTGAATGAGTGATCGAGTGATGGTAGTAGGGTCGCTGCCTAGGGGGTCCTCATATAGTATGCCACAATGAGTGGATGAGTGAATGTGACTGAATGAGTAATGAGGACTGAGTGATCGATGAGTGACGGTATGACAGACAGATGGTAGAAGTGTCGCCACCTGGGGGCGTCCTCATATAGTATGTCCTGGGGGTCCTCACACAGTATGTCCTAGGGGGTTCTCATATAGGGTTAGGGTTACGCCGCCCATGGTTGGGCTCAAACCACCAACCTTCCGACCATGAGCCCTATGCTCTACCGACTGCGCCACAGAGGATGTAAGGATAGGTTTAGGGTTAGAGTTAGGGTTACGCCTCCTAGGGGGTCACGTGACTGATGACGTCACGATGATTGACAGGTGTGGTGGAATGCCCAGGTTTAGGGTTAAGGTTACCCTGCCTAGGGAGGGTCTGACGTCATTATAACGTCACAAAATCACTCAGAAGTCTCGTTTCTCCCCTACTTTGTTTGCTTGTTTCTTTTCTTTTTTCTTACTCTTAGTTTTTTGACACTTTATATTTACTTTTTCTGTTGCAATAATTGGAGACGTGAAGATCATTTTCTGCTTTATATTTACTTTTCGGGGAGCAATACTTGGGGTGGTAGGGGATCATGTTTTACTTTATATTTACTTATTGGGTAGCAATAATTTGAGACGTGAGGATAATGTTCTGCTCTATATCTACATTTCGGGGAGCAATAATTGGGGTGGTGCGGGATCGTGTTTTACTTTATATTTTATATTTTAGGGATCATAGTTTTGCTAATTAATCACTTTACTGTGCTATCGCGCTGTTGGATGCCAATAGTAAAGTCAGCTGTTCTGTTGTTTTATTTGACTATCTCGTTGGTAATCATCCTTGTAAAATATATAAAATATATAAAATATTGTAAAATATAATATAACTTCCCCATAAAACTGTGGCAGGTTAACCTTCGCGTCGCAACAGGACAGTTATATATAGCATTGGCATTGCAAAGTTTTCTAAGTAAAAGCCGACACTTCTCTGAAAACGGGTACACTAGAACCACACGATTTTTTTTATAAAAATAACTTTCAAATGCCAGTGTTTCATTTTTTAAAAATAAATTTCAAGTAAATATTCGAGAAACACGAATAATCATGTCAAAGTTATCAGACTCATTACATTCACACGTTGAAAACCCGGGATAGGACCAATCCATATATAGGAACACTCGGGAAAAGATCAAATGGAACCATATGGGATGGGACCACTCCTTACGTGGGAACACAGGTGAAAGGATCAAATGGAACTACATGGAATAGGACCATTCCGTACATTGGGACACTGGGGAGGGGACCAAATGGAACCATATGGGATATGACCATTCCGTAAATGGGAACACTCGGGAACGGACCAAATGGAACCACATGGGATATGACCATTCCGTACCTGGGAACACTCGGGAAAGGACCAAATAGAACCACATGGGATATGACCGTTCCGTACATGGGACTAGTCGTGAAAGGACCAAATCGAACCACACTCGGGAACGGACCAAATGGAACCACATAGGATATGACCATTCCCTACCTTGGAACACTCGGGAAAGAACCAAATCGAACCACATGGGATAGGACCGTTCCGTACATGGAGACGCCCGGGATAGAACCAAATGGAACCAATGGGGTAGGATTATTCTGAAAAAGGAAGAAACCGTGATATGTCCAATCTGCAAATAGAACCAAGTGGGGTAGGACATACCAACTACTAGAACCAGCCGGTGTAGGACCATTCTTCAACAGTTTCGTTCTCCCATTATGAAAAGCTCCAGGCATCGGGCCATTTATTTCATTCCTAAAGTAGTAATGAAATGAAGTACACCTCCTGTCATCCCCAGACAGTACACCTCCTGTCATATCCAGACAGTACAACTCCTGTCATCCCTAGACAGTACATCTCCTGTTATGTCCAGACAGTATACCTCCTGTCATCACAGACAGTACACCTCCTGTCCTCTTCAGACAGTACACCTCCTGTCATCCCCAGTTAGCACACCTCCTGCCATCTCCAAACAGTAACCTCCTCTCCTCTTCAGACAGTACACCTCCTGTCCTCTTCGGACAGTACACCTCCTGTCATCCCCAGACAGTACACCTCCTGTCATCCCCAGTTAGCACACCTCCTGCCATCTCCAAACAGTAACCTCCTCTCCTCTTCAGACAGTACACCTTCTGTCATCCCCAGACAGTACACCTCCTGTCATCCCCAGGTAGTACACCTCCTGCCATCTCCAAACAGTACACCTCCTGTTATCTCAGGACAGTACAACTCCTGTCATCCCCGGACAGTACACGCATCCACAATACACCAAGAACGTGTAGCACGAAAGGATGCATCCTGAAAGTTCACGTGGGGTCATTGTCAGAACCTCAAATTATTTTGTCAGAAGGGTTGCCAGAAAACGACATGTCCAAAGTTGAGTTTTGATGTAACTGGCATTTTGGCATGATTTTAGCAAAGATTTTAAAATAACTCTAAAATTGTAAATATTCAAAATCCTTTTTTAATAGTTCCAAGTGTGATATTCGCTTTTCGCTAGCGAAAACGGTCTAGTTTATAGTAGAGCCATATTTTTAGCAAAACAATACCCGTGCAACAGTAACTTATTTACAGTTACATAAAAGTTTTATAGACGTTTACAGTGGTTCAAAATGTAATATTGTAGTCAATATTTCAGTGCCTAAGTTTAACACAAGGGTGGAGAGGGTTAGACGGGCGAGGGTTGCTTGGTCTGAAATAGGGTCTAAATTGAAAAAAAAAACCTCCAATATTTCTTATTTTGGAAGGATGGCGCATAAATTCTGAAAAACTGTTCGGATTAAAAAATATATATCTCAAATAGTTTTAAATATTTAAAAATATCGAGTTGCTGTTGTTTTACAATAAAGAAAACCAAAATTGTCGTATTTAGACTGAATACCCTGAAACTTTAACAAACCTTATCAGCATTACCAGTTCTTTAATCGTAATTTATATTATTTATATAATTTATAGCAGTAAAATACATCGCCTTACATTTGATTATTTGTGTATGCTGTTGTCAGAAAATAAAATAAATGGCTACATATGTTACACGAGGTCTCTTAACTAAAATCACTCACTTCGCATTGCATTACACTCCAATGTTACACGAGAGCTCTTTACTAAGACCACTGACCTCGCATTGCATTACACTCCAATGTTACACGAGAGCTCTTAACTAAGACCACTGACCTCGCATTGCATCACACTCCGTTGTTATACGAGATCTCTTAGCTATGAGCACTGACTTCGCATTGCATTAGAGTTCGTTCCCACACTTTCCTTGAATCTTTAATCTAACTGTACCCTAACCGTATTTGCGTGACCGCCGGTACCCTGGATGTAAACAGGGGATCTACGGTACTCTTAACTATACCCCGGATCGACGGTACCCTAACTCTATACACGGGGTCGAGGGCACCTTAACTGTATACAAGGGTTCGACGGTACTCTCCCTGGCTGCATACCCGAGACGGCACCCTAGCTGTGTATCCGGAATCAAGGTACCCTGGATGTAAACAAGGGATCGACGGTACCCTAACTGTATACACAGGATCGACGGTACTTTCGCTATAAACATGGGAACGACGGTACCCTAACTGTATACACAGGATCGACGTACCCTAACTTAATACACGAGATCGGCATCGTCTAGGTTACGACAGACATGAAGACATGAAGTCATGCCGTTGTGATCGGTAGTTCCATATCCTCCTTGATCGGCTCTGCCAATATGCAGAAAAAATGCTGTTCTTTTAACATCGTTGTAAAATCTGGCTGAATGCAATAGGTTCCTCCACCCAGCTTTTACGTTTTTATCTGTCCAAAATTTTTCAGAACATGAATCTATTCAAAAACGGCCAGATCCATAAAAACAGAAAAATTCTACTCGTACAGCAGTTTTGGTTCAATCGTTTTCATTTTTAACAGGAATGATCCCAGGAATATTTTTATGAAGACTTCAGTATTTTAGCTATCAGTTAGGCAAAAAATGGACCAAATATCGGCAAAAACGAAAGGCCTCAAGAAAAACACAAACAATGCTGTCGTCCCACAGATCCGCTGCCATTACTTTTGATGGTCTAACCAATCTCAATTTTATCAAAATTTGTGGCTTCCTCCTTTTACTTTTGAACTGTCTTCGCTTTCACGGCTTCGCACAATGCCCTCATGCATTCTTGTTAACATGTTATTGGACACATCACAGCTCCTCCATCCACCTGTCAATTCCGCTCTAAGATTTAAGGGCAAAGAACAGAAGAATAGAATGCATTCATTGGAATAATCCCCATCGGCGAATCACGGAGATGGGCATTATCATATGAATATATGTATATGTTACAGTCAATCTGTGTATTCAGTCAGGCAATACGTGTATTGGCTGTGAGGTCAGACAATACTTGTACTGACTAAAATTTTCAAGCAATTCACGTATTGACTGAAATTAGAGGCCAGTCAATACACGTATTGTCTGAAGTACTTTGTTACATAATTGAAACAAAACTGTTGTTATTTTATTTATTTTGTTGAGTTGTTTGACAACTAGACCGAATTTCGCTACACGTAGCGAAATAGTACCCACTTGCAAGGGCAGAGACACAACATATTTGGTCAAAGACACATTTTTCAGTGTTTCAACATAATTGTCAGCTTCCGCATTATTATCTTGAACAAGGCCATCGCAGTGAATATAATGTAACCTCATTTGGGCACAAAAAATCAAATTCAGTTTTCTAACCGTTTTTGAGATACTGGTCAACTTGGAGTTTTTGACCTTGACCATGATGGAGAAGGTCAAGATCACCGAGGTACCTCTTATGTAACGTTGTTTAGGCCCAAAGGGTCGAAAATGAGCTCAAAATCGCTCTATCTCTAACCGTTTTCGAGATAATAGTCAACTTCCGGTTTTTGACCTTGACCGTGACCCAGAAGGTCAAGGTCACCGAGGTACCTCTTATGTAGCGTTGTTTAGGCCCAAAGGGTCGAAAATGAGCTCAAAATCGCTCTATCTCTAACCGTTTTCGAGATAATAGTCAACTTCCGGTTTTTGACCTTGACCGTGACCCAGAAGGTCAAGGTCACATAGGTACCTCTAATGTAACGTTGTTCAGGCCCAAAGGGTCGAAAATGAGCTCAAAATCGCTCTATCTCTAACCGTTTTCGAGATAATAGTCAACTTCCGGTTTTTGACCTTGACCGTGACCCAGAAGGTCAAGGTCACCGAGGTACCTCTTATGTAACGTTGTTTAAGGCCAAGAGGGTCGAAAATGAGCTCAAAATCGCTCTATTTCTAACCGTTTTTGAGATAATAGTCAACTTCCGGTTTTTTACCTTGACCGTGACCCAGAAGGTCAAGGTCACCGAGGTACCTCTTATGTAACGTTGTTTAGGCCCAAAGGGTCGAATATGAGCTCAAAATCGCTCTATCTCTAACCGTTTTCGAGATAATAGTCAACTTCCGGTTTTTGACCTTGACCGTGACCGAGAAGGTCAAGGTCACCGAGGTACCTCTTATGTAACGTTGTTGAGGCCCAAAGGGTCGAAAATGAGCTCAAAATCGCTCAATCTCTAACCGTTTTTGAGATAATAGTCAACTTCCGGTTTTTGACCTTGACCGTGACCGAGAAGGTCAAGGTCACCGAGGTACCTCTTATGTAACGTTGTTTAGGCCGAAAGGGTCGAATATGAGCTCAAAATCGTTCTATCTTTGACCGTTTTCGAGATAATAGTCAACTTCCTGTTTTTGACCTTGACCGTGACCCAGAAGGTCAAGGTCACCGAGGTTCCTCTTATGTAACGTTGTTTAGGCCCAAAGGGTCGAAAATGAGCTCAAAATCGCTCTATCTCTAACCGTTTTCGAGATAATAGTCAACTTCCGGTTTTTGACCTTGACCGTGACCCAGAAGGTCAAGGTCACCGAGGTACCTCTTATGTAGCGTTGTTGAGGCCCAAAGGGTCGAAAATGAGCTCAAAATCGCTCAATCTCTAACCGTTTTTGAGATAATAGTCAACTTCCGGTTTTTGACCTTGACCGTGACCGAGAAGGTCAAGGTCACCGAGGTACCTCTTATGTAACGTTGTTTAGGCCGAAAGGGTCGAATATGAGCTCAAAATCGTTCTATCTTTGACCGTTTTCGAGATAATAGTCAACTTCCGGTTTTTGACCTTGACCGTGACCCAGAAGGTCAAGGTCACCGAGGTTCCTCTTATGTAACGTTGTTTAGGCCCAAAGGGTCGAAAATGAGCTCAAAATCGCTCTATCTCTAACCGTTTTCGAGATAATAGTCAACTTCCGGTTTTTGACCTTGACCGTGACCCAGAAGGTCAAGGTCACCGAGGTACCTCTTATGTAGCGTTGTTTAGGCCCAGAGGGTCGAAAATGAGCTCAAAATCGCTCTATCTCTAACCGTTTTCGAGATAATAGTCAACTTCCGGTTTTTGACCTTGACCGTGACCCAGAAGGTCAAGGTCACCGAGATACCTCTTATGTAACGTTGTTTAGGCCGAAAGGGTCGAAAATGAGCTCAAAATCGCTCTATCTCTAACCGTTTTCGAGATAATAGTCAACTTCCGGTTTTTGACCTTGACCGTGACCCAGAAGGTCAAGGTCACCGAGGTACCTCTTATGTAACGTTGTTCAGGACCAAAGATTCGAAAATAAGCTCAAAATCGCTCTATATCAAACCGTTTCCGAGATAATAGTCAACTTCCGGTTTTTGACCTTGACCGTGACCCAGAAGGTCAAGGTCACATAAGTACCTCTTATGTAACGTTGTTTAGGCCCAAAGGGTCGAAAATGAGCTCAAAATCGCTCTATCTCTAATCGTTCTCGAGATTATATTCAACTTCCGGTTTTTGACCTTGACCGCGACCCAGAAGGTCAAGGTCACCGAGGTACCTCTTATGTAACGTTGTGCAGGCCCAAAGGGTCGAAAATGAGCTCAAAATCGCTCTATCTCTAACCGTTTTCGAGATAGTAGTCAACTTCCGGTTTTTGACCTTGACCGTGACCCAGAAGGTCAAGGTCACCGAGGTACCTTTTATGTAACGTTGTTCAGGCCCAAAGGGTCGAAAATGAGCTCAAAATCGCTCTATCTCTAACCGTTTTTGAGATAATAGTCAACTTCCGATTTTTGACCTTGACCGTGACCCAGAAGGTCAAGGTCACCGAGATACCTCTTATGTAACGTTATTTAGGCCGAAAGGGTCGAAAATGAGCTCAAAATCGCTCTATCTCTAACCGTTTTCGAGATAATAGCCAACTTCCGGTTTTTGACCTTGACCGTGACCCAGAAGGTCAAGGTTACCGAGATACCTCTTATGTAACGTTATTTAGGCCGAAAGGGTCGAAAATGAGCTCAAAATCGCTCTATCTCTAACCGTTTTCGAGATAATAGTCAACTTCCGGTTTTTGACCTTGACCGTCACCCAGAAGGTCAAGGTCACCGAGGTACCTCTTATGTAACGTTGTTCAGGCCCAAAGGGTCGAATATGAGCTCAAAATCGTTCTATCTCTAACCGTTTTCGAGATAATAGTCAACTTCCTGTTTTTGACCTTGACCGTGACCCAGAAGGTCAAGGTCACCGAGGTTCCTCTTATGTAACGTTGTTTAGGCCCAAAGGGTCGAAAATGAGCTCAAAATCGCTCTATCTCTAATCGTTTTCGAGATAATAGTCAACTTCCGGTTTTTGACCTTGACCGTCACCCAGAACGTCAAGGTCACCGAGGTACCTCTTATGTAACGTTGTTTAGGCCCAAAGGGTCGAAAATGAGCTCAAAATCGCTCTATCTCTAACCGTTTTTGAGATAATAGTCAACTTCCGGTTTTTGACCTTGACCGTGACCCAGAAGGTCAAGGTCACCGAGATACCTCTTATGTAACGTTGTTTAGGCCGAAAGGGTCGAAAATGAGCTCAAAATCGCTCTATCTCTAACCGTTTTCGAGATAATAGTCAACTTCCGGTTTTTGACCTTGACCGTGACCCAGAAGGTCAAGGTCACCGAGGTACCTCTTATGTAACGTTGTTCAGGCCCAAAGGGTCGAAAATAAGCTCAAAATCGCTCTATATCAAACCGTTTTCGAGATAATAGTCAACTTCCGGTTTTTGACCTTGACCGTGACCCAGAAGGTCAAGGTCACATAAGTACCTCTTATGTAACGTTGTTTAGGCCCAAAGGGTCGAAAATGAGCTCAAAATCGCTCTATCACTAATCGTTCTCGAGATTATATTCAACTTCCGGTTTTTGACCTTGACCGCGACCCAGAAGGTCAAGGTCACCGAGGTACCTCTTATGTAACGTTGTTTAGGCCCAAAGGGTCGAAAATGAGCTCAAAATCTCTCTATCTCTAACCGTTTTTGAGATAATAGTCAACTTCCGATTTTTGACCTTGACCGTGACCCAGAAGGTCAAGGTCACCGAAATACCTCTTATGTAACGTTATTTAGGCCGAAAGGGTCGAAAATGAGCTCAAAATCGCTCTATCTCTAACCGTTTTCGAGATAATAGTCAACTTTCGGTTTTTGACCTTGACCGTGACCCAGAAGGTCAAGGTCACCGAGGTACCTCTTATGTAACGTTGTTTAGGCCCAGAGGGTCGAAAAATGAGCTCAAAATCGCTCTATACCTAACCGTTTTCGAGATAATAGTCAACTTCCGGTTTTTGACCTTGACCGTGACCCAGAAGGTCAAGGTCACCGAGGTACCTCTTATGTAACGTTGTTCAGGCCCAAAGGGTCGAAAATAAGCTCAAAATCGCTCTATATCAAACCGTTTTCGAGATAATAGTCAACTTCCGGTTTTTGACCTTGACCGTGACCCAGAAGGTCAAGGTCACATAAGTACCTCTTATGTAACGTTGTTTAGGCCCAAAGGGTCGAAAATGAGCTCAAAATCGCTCTATCACTAATCGTTCTCGAGATTATATTCAACTTCCGGTTTTTGACCTTGACCGCGACCCAGAAGGTCAAGGTCACCGAGGTACCTCTTATGTAACGTTGTTTAGGCCCAAAGGGTCGAAAATGAGCTCAAAATCTCTCTATCTCTAACCGTTTTTGAGATAATAGTCAACTTCCGATTTTTGACCTTGACCGTGACCCAGAAGGTCAAGGTCACCGAAATACCTCTTATGTAACGTTATTTAGGCCGAAAGGGTCGAAAATGAGCTCAAAATCGCTCTATCTCTAACCGTTTTCGAGATAATAGTCAACTTCCGGTTTTTGACCTTGACCGTGACCCAGAAGGTCAAGGTCACCGAGGTACCTCTTATGTAACGTTGTTTAGGCCCAGAGGGTCGAAAAATGAGCTCAAAATCGCTCTATCCCTAACCGTTTTCGAGATAATAGTCAACTTCCGGTTTTTCACTTTGACCGTGACCCAGAAGGTCAAGGTCACCGAGGTACCTCTTATGTAACGTTTAGGACCAGAGGATCGAAAATGAGCTCAAAATCGCTCTATCTCTAACCGTTTTCGAGATAATAGTCAACTTCCGGTTTTTGACCTTGACCGTGACCCAGAAGGTCAAGGTCACCGAGATACCTCTTATGTAACGTTGTTCAGGCCCAAAGGGTCGAAAATGAGCTCAAAATCGCTCTATCTCTAACCGTTTTCGAGATAATAGTCAACTTCCGGTTTTTGACCTTGACCGTGACCCAGAAGGTCAAGGTCACCGAGGTACTCCTTATGTAACGCTGTTTACGCTTAAAAGGTCGAAAATGAGCTCAAAATCGCTCTATCTCTAACCGTTTTTGAGATAATAGTCAACTTCCGGTTTTTGACCTTGACCGTGACCCAGAAGGTCAAGGTCACCGGGGTACCTCTTATGTAACGTTGTTTAGGCTCAAAGGGTCGAAAATGAGCTCAAAATCGCTCTATCTCTAACCGTTTTCGAGATAATAGCCAACTTCCGGTTTTTGACCTTGACCGTGACCCAGAAGGTCAAGGTCACCGAGATACCTCTTATGTAACGTTATTTAGGCCGAAAGGGTCGAAAATGAGCTCAAAATCGCTCTATCTCTAACCGTTTTCGAGATAATAGTCAACTTCCGGTTTTTGACCTTGACCGTCACCCAGAAGGTCAAGGTCACCGAGGTACCTCTTATGTAACGTTGTTCAGGCCCAAAGGGTCGAATATGAGCTCAAAATCGTTCTATCTCTAACCGTTTTCGAGATAATAGTCAACTTCCTGTTTTTGACCTTGACCGTGACCCAGAAGGTCAAGGTCACCGAGGTTCCTCTTATGTAACGTTGTTTAGGCCCAAAGGGTCGAAAATGAGCTCAAAATCGCTCTATCTCTAATCGTTTTCGAGATAATAGTCAACTTCCGGTTTTTGACCTTGACCGTCACCCAGAAGGTCAAGGTCACCGAGGTACCTCTTATGTAACGTTGTTCAGGCCCAAAGGGTCGAAAATGAGCTCAAAATCGCTCTATCTCTAACCGTTTTTGAGATAATAGTCAACTTCCGGTTTTTGACCTTGACCGTGACCCAGAAGGTCAATTTCACCGAGATACCTCTTATGTAACGTTGTTTAGGCCGAAAGGGTCGAAAATGAGCTCAAAATCGCTCTATCTCTAACCGTTTTCGAGATAATAGTCAACTTCCGGTTTTTGACCTTGACCGTGACCCAGAAGGTCAAGGTCACCGAGGTACCTCTTATGTAACGTTGTTCAGGCCCAAAGGGTCGAAAATAAGCTCAAAATCGCTCTATATCAAACCGTTTTCGAGATAATAGTCAACTTCCGGTTTTTGACCTTGACCGTGACCCAGAAGGTCAAGGTCACATAAGTACCTCTTATGTAACGTTGTTTAGGCCCAAAGGGTCGAAAATGAGCTCAAAATCGCTCTATCACTAATCGTTCTCGAGATTATATTCAACTTCCGGTTTTTGACCTTGACCGCGACCCAGAAGGTCAAGGTCACCGAGGTACCTTTTATGTAACGTTGTTCAGGCCCAAAGGGTCGAAAATGAGCTCAAAATCGCTCTATCTCTAACCGTTTTCGAGATAGTAGTCAACTTCCGGTTTTTGACCTTGACCGTGACCCAGAAGGTCAAGATCACCGAGGTACCTTTTATGTAACGTTGTTCAGGCCCAAAGGGTCGAAAATGAGCTCAAAATCGCTCTATCTCTAACCGTTTTTGAGATAATAGTCAACTTCCGGTTTTTGACCTTGACCGTGACCCAGAAGGTCAAGGTCACCGAGATACCTCTTATGTAACGTTGTTTAGGCCGAAAGGGTCGATAATGAGCTCAAAATCGCTCTATCTCTAACCGTTTTCGAGATAATAGTCAACTTCCGGTTTTTGACCTTGACCGTGACCCAGAAGGTCAAGGTCACCGAGGTACCTCTTATGTAACGTTGTTCAGGCCCAAAGGGTCGAAAATAAGCTCAAAATCGCTCTATATCAAACCGTTTTCGAGATAATAGTCAACTTCCGGTTTTTGACCTTGACCGTGACCCAGAAGGTCAAGGTCACATAAGTACCTCTTATGTAACGTTGTTTAGGCCCAAAGGGTCGAAAATGAGCTCAAAATCGCTCTATCACTAATCGTTCTCGAGATTATATTCAACTTCCGGTTTTTGACCTTGACCGTGACCCAGAAGGTCAAGGTCACCGAGGTACCTCTTATGTAACGTTGTTTAGGCCCAAAGGGTCGAAAATGAGCTCAAAATCGCTCTATCTCTAACCGTTTTCGAGATAGTAGTCAACTTCCGGTTTTTGACCTTGACCGTGACCCAGAAGGTCAAGGTCACCGAGGTACCTTTTATGTAACGTTGTTCAGGCCCAAAGGGTCTAAAATGAGCTCAAAATCGCTCTATCTCTAACCGTTTTTGAGATAATAGTCAACTTCCGATTTTTGACCTTGACCGTGACCCAGAAGGTCAAGGTCACCGAAATACCTCTTATGTAACGTTATTTAGGCCGAAAGGGTCGAAAATGAGCTCAAAATCGCTCTATCTCTAACCGTTTTCGAGATAATAGTCAACTTCCGGTTTTTGACCTTGACCGTGACCCAGAAGGTCAAGGTCACCGAGGTACCTCTTATGTAACGTTGTTTAGGCCCAGAGGGTCGAAAAATGAGCTCAAAATCGCTCTATCCCTAACCGTTTTCGAGATAATAGTCAACTTCCGGTTTTTCACATTGACCGTGACCCAGAAGGTGAAGGTCACCGAGGTACCTCTTATGTAACGTTGTTTAGGCCCAGAGGATCGAAAATGAGCTCAAAATCGCTCTATCTCTAACCGTTTTCGAGATAATAGTCAACTTCCGGTTTTTGACCTTGACCGTGACCCAGAAGGTCAAGGTCACCGAGATACCTCTTATGTAACGTTGTTCAGGCCCAAAGGGTCGAAAATGAGCTCAAAATCGCTCTATCTCTAACCGTTTTCGAGATAATAGTCAACTTCCGGTTTTTGACCTTGACCGTGACCCAGAAGGTCAAGGTCACCGAGGTACTCCTTATGTAACGCTGTTTACGCTTAAAAGGTCGAAAATGAGCTCAAAATCGCTCTATCTCTAACCGTTTTTGAGATAATAGTCAACTTCCGGTTTTTGACCTTGACCGTGACCCAGAAGGTCAAGGTCACCGAGGTACCTCTTATGTAACGTTGTTGAGGCCCAAAGGGTCGAAAATGAGCTCAAAATCGCTCTATCTCTAACCGTTTTCGAGATAATAGTCAACTTCCGGTTTTTGACCTTGACCGTGACCCAGAAGGTCAAGGTCACCGAGGTACTCCTTATGTAACGCTGTTTACGCTTAAAAGGTCGAAAATGAGCTCAAAATCGCTCTATCTCTAACCGTTTTTGAGATAATAGTCAACTTCCGGTTTTTGACCTTGACCGTGACCCAGAAGGTCAAGGTCACCGGGGTACCTCTTATGTAACGTTGTTTAGGCTCAAAGGGTCGAAAATGAGCTCAAAATCGCTCTATCTCTAACCGTTTTCGAGATAATAGCCAACTTCCGGTTTTTTACCTTGACCGTGACCCAGAAGGTCAAGGTCACCGAGGTACCTCTTATGTAACGTTGTTCAGGCCCAAAGGGTCGAAAATGAGCTCAAAATCGCTCTATCTCTAACCGTTTTCGAGATAATAGTCAACTTCCGGTTTTTGACCTTGACCGTGGCCCAGAAGGTCAAGGTCACATAGGTACCTCTTATGTAACGTTGTTGAGGCCCAAAGGGTCGAAAATGAGCTCAAAATCGCTCTATCTCTAACCGTTTTCGAGATAATAGTCAACTTCCGGTTTTTGACCTTTGCCGTGACCCAGAAGGTCAAGGTCACATAGGTACCTCTTATGTAACGTTGTTGAGGCCCAAAGGGTCGAAAATGAGCTCAAAATCGCTCTATCTCTAACCGTTTTCGAGATAATAGTCAACTTCCGGTTTTTGACCTTAACCGTGACCCAGAAGGTCAAGGTCACCGAGGTACCTCTTATGTAACGTTGTTTAGGCCCAGAGGGTCGAAAATGAGCTCAAAATCGCTCTATCCCTAACCGTTTTCGAGATAATAGTCAAGTTCCGGTTTTTGACTTGGACCGTGACCCAGAAGGTCAAGGTCACCGAGGTACCTCTTATGTAACGTTGTGCAGGCTCAAAGGGTCGAAAATGAGCTCAAAATCGCTCTATCTCTAACCGTTTTCGAGATAATAGTCAACTTCCGGTTTTTGACCTTGACCGTGACCCAGAAGGTCAAGGTCACCGAGGTACTCCTTATGTAACGTTGTTTACGCTTAAAGGGTCGAAAATGAGCTCAAAATCGCTCTATCTCTAACCGTTTTTGAGATAATAGTCAACTTCCGGTTTTTGACCTTGACCGTGACCCAGAAGGTCAAGGTCACCGGGGTACCTCTTATGTAACGTTGTTCAGGCCCAAAGGGTCGAAAATGAGCTGAAAATCGCTCTATCTCTAACCGTTTTCGAGATAATAGCCAACTTCCGGTTTTTTACCTTGACCGTGACCCAGAAGGTCAAGGTCAGCGAGGCACCTCTTATGTAACATTGTTCAGGCCCAAAGGGTCGAAAATCAGCTCAAAATCGCTCTATCTCTAACCGTTTTCGAGATAATAGTCAATTTCCGGTTTTTGACCTTGACCGTGACCCAGAAGGTCAAGGTCACATAGGTACCTCTTATGTAACGTTGTTTAGGCCCATAGGGTCGAAAATGAGCTCAAAATCGCTCTATCTCTAACCGTTTTCGAGATAATAGTCAACTTCCGGTTTTTGACCTTGACCGTGACCCAGAAGGTCAAGGTCACCGAGGTACCTCTTATGTAATGTTGTTTAGGCCCAAAGGGTCGAAAATGAGCTCAAAATCGCTCTATCTCTAATCGTTCTCGAGATAATAGTCAACTTCCGGTTTTTGACCTTGACCGCGACCCAGAATGTCAAGGTCACCGAGGTACCTCTTATGTAACGTTGTTTAGGCCCAAAGGGTCGAAAATGAGCTCAAAATCGCTCTATCTCTAAACGTTTTTGAGATAATAGTCAACTTCCGATTTTAGAACTTGACCGTGACCCAGAAGGTCAAGGCCACCGAGATACCTCTTATGTAACGTTGTTTAGGCCCAAAGGGTCGAAAATGAGGTCAAAATCGCTCTATCTCTAACCGTTTTCGAGATAATAGTCAACTTCCGGTTTTTGACCTTGACCGTGACCCAGAAGGTCAAGGTCACCGAGGTACCTCTTATGTAACGTTGTTTAGGCCCAAAGGGTCGAAAATGAGCTCAAAATCGCTCTATCCCTAACCGTTTTCGAGATAATAGTCAAGTTCCGGTTTTTCACTTTGAGCGTGACCCAGAAGGTCAAGGTCACCGAGGTACCTCTTATGTAACGTTGTTTAGGCCCAGAGGGTCGAAAATGAGCTCAAAATTTCTCTATCTCTAACCGTTTTCGAGATAATAGTCAACTTCCGGTTTTTGACCTTGACCGTGACCCAGAAGGTCAAGGTCACCGAGGTACCTCTTATGTAACGTTGTTCAGGCCCAAAAGGTCGAAAATGAGCTCAAAATCGCTCTATCTCTAACCGTTTTCGAGATAATAGTCAACTTCCGGTTTTTGACCTTGACCGTGACCCAGAAGGTCAAGGTCACCGAGGTATCTCTTATGTAAAGTTGTTTACGCTTAAAGGGTCGAAAATCGCTCTATCTCTAACCGTTTTTGAGATAATAGTCAACTTCCGGGTTTTGACCTTGACCGTGACCCAGAAGGTCAAGGTCACCGAGGTACCTCTAATGTAACGTTGTTCAGGCCCAAAGGGTCGAAAATGAGCTCAAAATCGCTCTATCTCTAACCGTTTTCGAGATAATAGTCAACTTCCGGTTTTTGACCTTGACCTTGACCCAGAAGGTCAAGATCACCGAGGTACCTCTTATGTAACGTTGTTTAGGCCCAAAGGGTCGAAAATGAGCTCAAAATCGCTCTATCTCTAACCGTTTTCGAGATAATGGTCAACTTCCGGTTTTTGACCTTGACCATGACGGAGGAGGTCAAGGTCACCGAGGTACCTCTTATATAACGTCTTTTATCTCTAACCGTTTTCGAGATGAGTCGGCCTGTCGTTAAGGACGCGTGAAATCACGTGACCTTTGACCTTGGCCCTCAAGGTCAAGGTTAGTGATGAAAGTTTACCCTTTACTGGGTACGTTTCATGCATTCACGGTGGGATTTGATCACCTTTATGGCTACTTTTCGTGATTAATAGGTGTTTTCAAAAATATTTTGACCTCAATTTGACCTTGACCTCTGAGGTGCAAGATCAGAAATTTTTACGGATTTGACGACAACTCATTACAGTCTATGTCTCTACCACATGCCGTCTTTTTACGACAAACCCTGTAGGAGGAGTTTTCTGGAAACCACTTTGGGGTCAGAAAAAATTTGACCTCAATTTGACCTCAATTTGACCTTGACCTTCAAGGTCAAGGTCAAAAAAAATTGCGGATTTGACGACATCTCGTCACCCTCTATCACTGTGCCAAATTTCATCGTCCTACGTCAAATAGCGTAGGAGGAGTTTTCTGGAAACCTCCGTGACGGAAAAAAAGAGAAGAAAAAAAGGAAAAAAAAGGCAGAAATTTCGAGAAAAACTACAAACTTATTCCCATTTGCAAACGAAGTTTGCAAGTGGGAATAATTGCATAACATATTAATACCTCCACCCTTAGTTGCACATCAATAAGAGTACACGATTGCAAATATGCATCGGTACATAATGTGAGATTGCAAAACATTGAAAGGATATGTTCAGTTTATAGAATGCAATTAATCTGAATAATGGGACCAAGGAGCAGTGAAATTGCAATTTAAAACAACAAAATATTAATACTTCAACACATAATTGCACATCAATATAATTACAAAATTACACATCAATACATATTTTTCTATTGCAATTAAGCGAAAAGATAAAACTGCTTCTTAGCATGCAATTAATTACTGAATACGATAACAATGTCTATAACTAGACCGAATTTCACTACACGTAGCGAAATGACACCCACTTGCAGTGGTATAATCTATCTGGTTAAAGACATATTTCCAGTCTTTCCACATAATTGTCAGCTTCCGACTTATTATCATGAACAAGGACATCGAAGCGTAATGTAATCTCAAATAATCAAATTCAGTTTTCTAACCGTTTTCGAGATAATGGTCAACTTCCGGTTTTTGACCTTGATCATGACGGAGGAGGTCAAGGTCACCGAGGTACCCCTTATATAACGTCTTTTAGGCCCAAAGGGTCGAAAATAAGCTCAAAATCGCTCTATCTCTAACCGTTTTCGAGATAATGGTCAACTTCCGGTTTTTGATCTTGACCATGACGGAGGAGGTCAAGGTCACCGAGGTATATCTTATGTAACGTCTTTTAGGCCCAAAGGGTCGAAAATAAGCTCAAAATCGCTCTATCTCTAACCGTTTTCGAGATAATGGTCAACTTCCGGTTTTTGACCTTGACCATGACGGAGGAGGTCAAGGTCACCGAGGTACCTCTTATATAACGTCTTTTAGGCCCAAAGTGTCGAAAATAAGCTCAAAATCGCTGTATCTCTAACCGTTTTCGAGATAATGGTCAACTTCCGGTTTTTGACCTTGACCATGACGGAGGAGGTCAAGGTCACCGAGGTACCTCTTATATAACGTCTTTTAGGCCCAAAGGGTCGAAAATAAGCTCAAAATCGCTCTATCTCTAACCGTTTTCGAGATGATGGTCAACTTCCGGTTTTTGACCTTGACCATGACGGAGGAAGTCAAGGTCATCGAGGTACCTCTTATATAACGTCTTTTAGGCCCAAAGGGTCGAAAATAAGCTCAAAATCGCTCTATCTCTAACCGTTTTCGAGATAATGGTCAACTTCCGGTTTTTGACCTTGACCATGACGGAGGAGGTCAAGGTCACCGAGGTACCTCATATATAACGTCTTTTAGGCCCAAAGGGTCGAAAATAAGCTCAAAATCGCTGTATCTCTAACCGTTTTCGAGATAATGGTCAACTTCCGGTTTTTGACCTTGACCATGACGGAGGAGGTCAAGGTCACCGAGGTACCTCTTATATAACGTCTTTTAGGCCCAAAGGATCGAAAATAAGCTCAAAATCGCTCTATCTCTAACCGTTTTCGAGATAATGGTCAACTTCCGGTTTTTGACCTTGACCATGACGGAGGAGGTCAAGGTCACCGAGGTACCTCTTATATAACGTCTTTTAGGCCCAAAGGGTCGAAAATAAGCTCAAAATCGCTGTATCTCTAACCGTTTTCGAGATGATGGTCAACTTACGGTTTTTGACCTTGACCATGACGGAGGAAGTCAAGGTCATCGAGGTACCACTTATATAACGTCTTTTAGGCCAAAAGGGTCGAAAATAAGCCCAAAATCGCTCTATCTCTAGCCGTTTTCGAGATAATGGTCAACATCCCGTTTTTGACCTTGACCATGACGAAGGAGGTCAAGGTCACCGAGGTAAATCTTATGTAACGTCTTTTAGGCCCAAAGGGTCGAAAATAAGCTCAAAATCGCTCTATCTCTAACCGTTTTCGAGATAATGGTCAACTTCCGGTTTTTGACCTTGACCATGACGGAGGAGGTCAAGGTCACCGAGGTACCTCTTATAAAAGGTCTTTTAGGCCCAAAGGGTCCAAAAATAAGCTCAAAATCGCTCTGTCTCTAACCGTTTTCGAGATAATGGTCAACTTCCGGTTTTTGACCTTGACCATGATGGAGGATGTCAAGGACACCGAGGTACCTCTTGTATAACGCCTTTTAGGCCCAAAGGGTCGAAAATAAGCTCAAAATCGCTCTATCTCTAACCGTTTTCGAGATAATGGTCAACTTCCGGTTTTTGACCTTGACCATGACGGAGGAGGTCAAGGTCACCGAGGTACCTCTTATATAACGTCTTTTAGGCCCAAAGGGTCGAAAATAAGCTCAAAATCGCTGTATCTCTAACCGTTTTCGAGATAATGGTCAACTTCCGGTTTTTGACCTTGACCATGACGGAGGAGGTCAAGGTCACATAGGTACCTCTTATGTAACGTTGTTGAGGCCCAAAGGGTCGAAAATGAGATCAAAATCGCTCTATCTCTAACCGTTTTCGAGATAATAGTCAACTTCCGGTTTTTTACCTTGGCCGTGACCCAGAAGGTCAAGGTCACCGAGGTACCTCTTATGTAACGTTGTTGAGGCCCAAAGGGTCGAAAATGAGCTCAAAATCGCTCTATCTCTAATCGTTCTCGAGATAATAGTCAACTTCCGGTTTTTGACCTTGACCGCGACCCAGAATGTCAAGGTCACCGAGGTACCTCTTATGTAACGTTGTTTAGGCTCAAAGGGTCGAAAATGAGCTCAAAATCGCTCTATCTCTAACCGTTTTCGAGATAATAGTCAACTTCCGGTTTTTGACCTTGACCGTGACCCAGAAGGTCAAGGTCACCGAGGTACCTCTTATGTAACGTTGTTTAGGCCCAGAGGGTCGAAAATGAGCTCAAAATCGCTCTATCCCTAACCGTTTTCGAGATAATAGTCAAGTTCCGGTTTTTGACTTGGACCGTGATCCAGAAGGTCAAGGTCACCGAGGTACCTCTTATGTAACGTTGTTTAGGCCCAGAGCGTCGAAAATGAGCTCAAAATCGCTCTATCTCTAACCGTTTTCGAGATAATAGTCAACTTCCGGTTTTTGACCTTGACCGTGACCCAGAAGGTCAAGGTCACCGAGGTACCTCTTATGTAACGTTGTGCAGGCCCAAAGGGTCGAAAATGAGCTCAAAATCGCTCTATCTCTAACCGTTTTCGAGATAATAGTCAACTTCCGGTTTTTGACTTTGACCGTGACCCAGAAGGTCAAGGTCACCGAGGTACTCCTTATGTAACGTTGTTTACGCTTAAAGGGTCGAAAATGAGCTCAAAATCGCTCTATCTCTAACCGTTTTTGAGATAATAGTCAACTTCCGATTTTTGACCTTGACCGTTACCCAGAAGGTCAAGGTCACCGGGGTACCTCTTATGTAACGTTGTTTAGGCCCATAGGGTCGAAAATGAGCTCAAAATCGCTCTATCTCTAACCGTTTTCGAGATAATAGTCAACTTCCGGTTTTTGACCTTGGCCGTGACCCAGAAGGTCAAGGTCACCGAGGTACCTCTTATGTAATGTTGTTTAGGCCCAAAGGGTCGAAAATGAGCTCAAAATCGCTCTATCTCTAATCGTTCTCGAGATAATAGTCAACTTCCGATTTTTGACCTTGACCGTGACCCAGAAGGTCAAGGCCACCGAGATACCTCTTATGTAACGTTGTTTAGGCCCAAAGGGTCGAAAATGAGCTCAAAATCGCTCTATCTCTAACCGTTTTCGAGATAATAGTCAACTTCCGGTTTTTGACCTTGACCGTGACCCAGAAGGTCAAGGTCACCGAGGTACCTCTTATGTAACGTTGTTTAGGCCCAAAGGGTCGAAAATGAGCTCAAAATCGCTGTATCCCTAACCGTTTTCGAGATAATAGTCAAGTTCCGGTTTTTGACTTTGAGCGTGACCCAGAAGGTCAAGGTCACCGAGGTACCTCTTATGTAACGTTGTTTAGGCCCAGAGGGTCGAAAATGAGCTCAAAATCTCTCTATCTCTAACCGTTTTCGAGATAATAGTCAACTTCCGGTTTTTGACCTTGACCGTGACCCAGAAGGTCAAGGTCACCGAGGTACCTCTTATGTAACGTTGTTCAGGCCCAAAAGGTCGAAAATGAGCTCAAAATCGCTCTATCTCTAACCGTTTTCGAGATAATAGTGAACTTCCGGTTTTTGACCTTGACCGTGACCCAGAAGGTCAAGGTCACCGGGGTACCTCTTATGTAACGTTGTTTAGGCCCAGAGGGTCGAAAATGAGCTCAAAATCGCTCTATCTCTAACCGTTTTCGAGATAATAGCCAACTTCCGGTTTTTTACCTTGACCGTGACCCAGAAGGTCAAGGTCACCGAGGTACCTCTTATGTAACGTTGTTCAGGCCCAAACGGTCGAAAATGAGCTCAAAATCGCTCTATCTCTAACCGTTTTCGAGATAATAATCAACTTCCGGTTTTTGACCTTGGCCGTGACCCAGAAGGTCAAGGTCACCGAGGTACCACTTATGTAATGTTGTTTAGGCCCAAAGGGTCGAAAATGAGCTCAAAATCGCTCTATCTCTAAACGTTTTGAGATAATAGTCAACTTCCGATTTTTGACCTTGACCGTGACCCAGAAGGTCAAGGCCACCGAGATACCTCTTATGTAACGTTGTTTAGGCTCAAAGGGTCGAAAATGAGCTCAAAATCGCTCTATCTCTAACCGTTTTCGAGATAATAGTCAACTTCCGGTTTTTGACCTTGACCGTGACCCAGAAGGTCAAGGTCACCGAGGTACCTCTTATGTAACGTTGTTTAGGCCCAAAGGGTCGAAAATGAGCTCAAAATCGCTCTATCCCTAACCGTTTTCGAGATAATAGTCAAGTTCCGGTTTTTCACTTTGAGCGTGACCCAGAAGGTCAAGGTCACCGAGGTACCTCTTATGTAACGTTGTTTAGGCCCAGAGGGTCGAAAATGAGCTCAAAATCTCTCTATCTCTAACCGTTTTCGAGATAATAGTCAACTTCCGGTTTTTGACCTTGACCGTGACCCAGAAGGTCAAGGTCACATAGGTACCTCTTATGTAACGTTGTTTAGGCCCAAAGGGTCGAAAATGAGCTCAAAATCGCTCTATCTCTAACCGTTTTCGAGATAATAGTCAACTTCCGGTTTTTGACCTTGGCCGTGACCCAGAAGGTCAAGGTCACCGAGGTACCTCTTATGTAATGTTGTTTAGGCCCAAAGGGTCGAAAATGAGCTCAAAATCGCTCTATCTCTAATCGTTCTCGAGATAATAGTCAACTTCCGGTTTTTGACCTTGACCGCGACCCAGAAGGTCAAGGTCACCGAGGTACCTCTTATGTAACGTTGTTTAGGCCCAAAGGGTCGAAAATGAGCTCAAAATCGCTGTATCCCTAACCGTTTTCGAGATAATAGTCAAGTTCCGGTTTTTGACTTTGAGCGTGACCCAGAAGGTCAAGGTCACCGAGGTACCTCTTATGTAACGTTGTTTAGGCCCAGAGGGTCGAAAATGAGCTCAAAATCTCTCTATCTCTAACCGTTTTCGAGATAATAGTCAACTTCCGGTTTTTGACCTTGACCGTGACCCAGAAGGTCAAGGTCACCGAGGTACCTCTTATGTAACGTTGTTCAGGCCCAAAAGGTCGAAAATGAGCTCAAAATCGCTCTATCTCTAACCGTTTTCGAGATAATAGTCAACTTCCGGTTTTTGACCTTGACCGTGACCCAGAATGTCAAGGTCACCGGGGTACCTCTTATGTAACGTTGTTTAGGCCCAAAGGGTCGAAAATGAGCTCAAAATCGCTCTATCTCTAACCGTTTTCGAGATAATAGCCAACTTCCGGTTTTTTACCTTGACCGTGACCCAGAAGGTCAAGGTCACCGAGGTACCTCTTATGTAACGTTGTTCAGGCCCAAAGGGTCGAAAATGAGCTCAAAATCGCTCTATCTCTAACCGTTTTCGAGATAATAGTCAACTTCCGGTTTTTGACCTTGACCGTGACCCAGAAGGTCAAGGTCACCGAGGTACCTCTTATGTAACGTTGTTGAGGCCCATAGGGTCGAAAATGAGCTCAAAATCGCTCTATCTCTAACCGTTTTCGAGATAATAGTCAACTTCCGGTTTTTGATCTTGGCCGTGACCCAGAAGGTCAAGGTCACCGAGGTACCTCTTATGTAATGTTGTTTAGGCCCAAAGGGTCGAAAATGAGCTCAAAATCGCTCTATCTCTAATCGTTCTCGAGATAATAGTCAACTTCCGGTTTTTGACCTTGACCGCGACCCAGAATGTCAAGGTCACCGAGGTACCTCTTATGTAACGTTGTTTAGGCCCAAAGGGTCGAAAATGAGCTCAAAATCGTTCTATCTCTAAACGTTTTTGAGATAATAGTCAACTTCCGATTTTTGACCTTGACCGTGACCCAGAAGGTCAAGGCCACCGAGATACCTCTTATGTAACGTTGTTTAGGCCCAAAGGGTCGAAAATGAGCTCCAAATCGCTCTATCTCTAACCGTTTTCGAGATAATAGTCAACTTCCGGTTTTTGACCTTGACCGTGACCCAGAAGGTCAAGGTCACCGAGGTACCTCTTATGTAACGTTGTTTAGGCCCAAAGGGTCGAAAATGAGCTCAAAATCGCTCTATCCCTAACCGTTTTCGAGATAATAGTCAACTTCCGGTTTTTCACTTTGAGCGTGACCCAGAAGGTCAAGGTCACCGAGGTACCTCTTATGTAACGTTGTTTAGGCCCAGAGGGTCGAAAATGAGCTCAAAATCTCTCTATCTCTAACCGTTTTCGAGATAATAGTGAACTTCCGGTTTTTGACCTTGACCGTGACCCAGAAGGTCAAGGTCACCGAGGTACCTCTTATGTAACGTTGTTCAGGCCCAAAAGATCGAAAATCGCTCTATCTCTAACCGTTTTTGAGATAATAGTCAACTTCCGGGTTTTGACCTTGACCGTGACCCAGAAGGTCAAGGTCACCGAGGTACCTCTTATGTAACGTTGTTCAGGCCCAAAGGGTCGAAAATGAGCTCAAAATCGCTCTATCTCTAACCGTTTTCGAGATAATAGTCAACTTCCGGTTTTTGACCTTGACCGTGACCCAGAAGGTCAAGATCACCGAGGTACCTCTTATGTAACGTTGTTTAGGCCCAAAGGGTCGAAAATGAGCTCAAAATCGCTCTATCTCTAACCGTTTTCGAGATGAGTCGGCCTGTCGTTAAGGACGCGTGAAATCACGTGACCTTTGACCTTGGCCCTCAAGGTCAAGGTTAGTGATGAAAGTTTACACTTTACTGGGTACGTTTCATGCATTCACGGTGGGATTTGATCACCTTTATGGCTACTTTTCGTGATTAATAGGTGTTTTCAAAAATATTTTGACCTCAATTTGACCTTGACCTCTGAGGTGCAAGATCAGAAATTTTTACGGATTTGACGACAACTCATTACAATCTATGTCTCTGCCACATGCCGTCTTTTTACGACAAACCCTGTAGGAGTTTTCTGGAAACCACTTTGGGGTCAGAAAAAATTTGACCTCAATTTGACCTTGACCTTCAAGGTCAAGGTAAAAAAAAATTGCGGATTTGACGACATCTCGTCACCCTCTATCACTGTGCCAAATTTCATCGTCCTACGTCAAATAGCGTAGGAGGAGTTTTCTGGAAACCTCCGTGACGGAAAAAAAGAGAAGAAAAAAAGGAAAAAAAAGGCAGACATTTCGAGAAAAACTACAAACTTATTCCCATTTGCAAACGAAGTTTGCAAGTGGGAATAATTGCATAACATATTAATACCTCCACCCTTAGTTGCACATCAATAAGAGTACACGATTGCAAATATGCATCGGTACATAATGTGAGATTGCAAAACATTGAAAGGATATGTTCAGTTTTTAGAATGCCATTAATCTGAATAATGGGACCAAGGAGCAGTGAAATTGCAATTTAAAACAACAAAATATTAATACTTCAACACATAATTGCACATCAATATAATTACAAAATTACACATCAATACATATTTTTCTATTGCAATTAAGCGAAAAGATAAAACTGCTTCTTAGCATGCAATTAATTACTGAATACGATAACAATGTCTATAACTAGACCGAATTTCACTACACGTAGCGAAATGACACCCACTTGCAGTGGTATAATCTATCTGGTTAAAGACATATTTCCAGTCTTTCCACATAATTGTCAGCTTCCGACTTATTATCATGAACAAGGACATCGAAGTGTAATGTAATCTCAAATAATCAAATTCAGTTTTCTAACCGTTTTCGAGATAATGGTCAACTTCCGGTTTTTGACCTTGATCATGACGGAGGAGGTCAAGGTCACCGAGGTACCCCTAATATAACGTCTTTTAGGCCCAAAGGGTCGAAAATAAGCTCAAAATCGCTCTATCTCTAACCGTTTTCGAGATAATGGTCAACTTCCGGTTTTTGATCTTGACCATGACGGAGGAGGTCAAGGTCACCGAGGTACCTCTTATATAACGTCTTTTAGGCCCAAAGTGTCGAAAATAAGCTCAAAATCGCTGTATCTCTAACCGTTTTCGAGATAATGGTCAACTTCCGGTTTTTGACCTTGACCATGACGGAGGAGGTCAAGGTCACCGAGGTACCTCTTATATAACGTCTTTTAGGCCCAAAGGGTCGAAAATAAGCTCAAAATCGCTCTATCTCTAACCGTTTTCGAGATGATGGTCAACTTCCGGTTTTTGACCTTGACCATGACGGAGGAAGTCAAGGTCATCGAGGTACCTCTTATATAACGTCTTTTAGGCCCAAAGGGTCGAAAATAAGCTCAAAATCGCTGTATCTCTAACCGTTTCGAGATAATGGTCAACTTCCGGTTTTTGACCTTGACCATGACGGAGGAGGTCAAGGTCACCGAGGTACCTCTTATATAACGTCTTTTAGGCCCAAAGGGTCGAAAATAAGCTCAAAATCGCTCTATCTCTAACCGTTTTCGAGATAATGGTCAACTTCCGGTTTTTGACCTTGACCATGACGGAGGAGGTCAAGGTCACCGAGGTACCTCTTATATAACGTCTTTTAGGCCCAAAGGGTCGAAAATAAGCCCATAATCGCTCTATCTCTAGCCGTTTTCGAGATAATGGTCAACATCCCGTTTTTGACCTTGACCATGACGGAGGAGGTCAAGGTCACCGAGGCAAATCTTATGTAACGTCTTTTAGGCCCAAAGAGTCGAAAATAAGCTCAAAATCGCTCTATCTCTAACCGTTTTCGAGATAATGGTCAACTTCCGGTTTTTGACCTTGACCATGACGGAGGAGGTCAAGGTCACCGAGGTACCTCTTATATAACGTCTTTTAGGCCCAAAGGGTCGAAAATAAGCTCAAAATCGCTCTATCTCTAACCGTTTTCGAGATAATGGTCAATTTCCGGTTTTTGACCTTGACCATGACGGAGAAGGTCAAGGTCACCGAGGTACCTCTTATATAACGTCTTTTAGGCCCAAAGGGTCGAAAATAAGCTCAAAATCGCTCTATCTCTAACCGTTTTCGAGATAATGGTCAACTTCCGGTTTTTGACCTTGACCATGACGGAGGAGGTCAAGGTCACCGAGGTACCTCTTATATAACGTCTTTTAGGCCCAAAGGGTCGAAAATAAGCTCAAAATCGCTCTATCTCTAACCGTTTTCGAGATGATGGTCAACTTCCGGTTTTTGACCTTGACCATGACGGAGGAAGTCAAGGTCATCGAGGTACCTCTTATATAACGTCTTTTAGGCCCAAAGGGTCGAAAATAAGCTCAAAATCGCTCTATCTCTAACCGTTTTCGAGATAATGGTCAACTTCCGGTTTTTGACCTTGACCATGACGGAGGAGGTCAAGGTCACCGAGGTACCTCTTATATAACGTCTTTTAGGCCCAAAGGGTCGAAAATAAGCTCAAAATCGCTCTATCTCTAACCGTTTTCGAGATAATGGTCAACCTCCGGTTTTTGACCTTGACCATGACGGAGGAGGTCAAGGTCACCGAGGTACCTCTTATATAACGTCTTTTAGGCCCAAAGGGTCGAAAATAAGCTCAAAATCGCTCTATCTCTAGCCGTTTTCGAGATAATGGTAAACATCCCGTTTTTGACCTTGACCATGACGAAGGAGGTCAAGGTCACCGAGGTAAATCTTATGTAACGTCTTTTAGGCCCAAAGAGTCGAAAATAAGCTCAAAATCGCTCTATCTCTAACCGTTTTCGAGATAATGGTCAACTTCCGGTTTTTGACCTTGACCATAACGGAGGAGGTCAAGGTCACCGAGGTACCTCTTATATAAGGTCTTTTAGGCCCAAAGG
This sequence comes from Protula sp. h YS-2021, assembly GCA_949752745.1. NCBI lineage: Eukaryota > Metazoa > Annelida > Polychaeta > Sabellida > Serpulidae > Protula > Protula sp. h YS-2021. The sequence continues at coordinate 1,427,134 of OX457034.1, forward strand.
GTCCAAAAATAAGCTCAAAATCGCTCTATCTCTAACCGTTTTCGAGATAATGGTCAACTTCCGGTTTTTGACCTTGACCATGACGGAGGATGTCAAGGACACCGAGGTACCTCTTATATAACGTCTTTTAGGCCCAAAGGGTCGAAAATAAGCTCAAAATCGCTCTATCTCTAACCGTTTTCGAGATAATGGTCAACTTTCGGTTTTTGACCTTGACCATTACGGAGGAGGTTAAGGTCACCGAGGTACCTCTTATATAACGTCTTTTATGCCCAAAGGGTAGAAAATAAGCTCAAAATCGCTGTATCTCTAACCGTTTTCGAGATAATGGTCAACTTCCGGTTTTTGACCTTGACCATGACGGAGGAGGTCAAGGTCACCGAGGTACCTCTTATATAACGTCTTTTAGGCCCAAAGGGTCGAAAATAAGCCCAAAATTGCCTTATCTCTAGCCGTTTTCGAGATAATGGTCAACATCCGGTTTTTGACCTTGACCATGACGAAGGAGGTCAAGGTCACCGAGGTAAATCTTATGTAACGTCTTTTGGGCCCAAAGGGTCGAAAATAAGCTCAAAATCGCTCTATATTTAACCGTTTTCGAGATAATGGTCAACTTCCGGTTTTTGACCTTGACCATGACGGAGGAGGTCAAGGTCACCGAGGTACCTCTTATATAACGTCTCTTAGGCCCAAAGAGTCGAAAATAAGCTCAAAATCGCTCTATCTCTAACCGTTTTCGAGATAATGGTCAACTTCCGGTTTTTGACCTTGACCATGACGGAGGAGGTCAAGTTCACCGAGGTACCTCTTTTATAACGTCTCTTAGGCCCAAAGAGTCGAAAATAAGCTCAAAATCGCTCTATCTCTAACCGTTTTCGAGATAATGGTCAACTTCCGGTTTTTGACCTTGACCATGACGGAGGATGTCAAGGACACCGAGGTACCTCTTATATAACGTCTTTTAGGCCCAAAGGGTCGAAAATAAGCTCAAAATCGCTCTATCTCTAACCTTTTTCGAGATAATAGTGAAATTCCGGTTTTTTCGACCTTGACCATGACGGAAGAGGTCAAGGTCACCGAGGTCCCTCTTATATAACGTCTTTTAGGCCCATGGGTCGAAAATAAGCTCAAAATCGCTCTATCTCTAACCGTTTTCGAGATAATGGTCAACTTCCGGTTTTTGGCCTTGACCATGACGGAGGAGGTCAAGGTCACCGAGATACCTCTTATATATGGTCTTTTAGGCCCAAAGGGTCGAAAATAAGCTTAAAATCGCTCTATCTCTAAACGTTTTCGAGATAATGGTCAACTTCCGGTTTTTGACCTTGACCATGACGGAGGAGGTCAAGGTCACCGAGGTACCTCTTATATAACGTCTTTTAGGCCCAAAGGGTCGAAAATAAGCTCAAAATCGCTCTATCTCTAGCCGTTTTCGAGATAATGGTCAACTTCCGGTTTTTGGCCTTGACCATGACGGAGGAGGTCAAGGTCACCGAGGTACCTCTTATATAACGTCTTTTAGGCCCAAAGGGTCGAAAATAAGCTCAAAATCACTCTATCTCTAACCGTTTTCGAGATAATGGACAATTTGTCTCTAAGGGATTTCAATATACAAAAGTCACATGACCTTGACCTTGACACTGAATGTCGAGATTCCATCAATGATGTTACTGCCTACTGACACTGTACACGTGTTGAAACAAGGATTTGAGCGCTATTTCTAGCAAGTTTTCGTGATGGAATAGGTTTTTGAAAAAATATTTTGACCTCAATTTGACCTTGAAGGTCAAGGTCAAGGTCAAAAATTTTTGCGGATTTCACGACAACTCATTACCCTCTATGTTTCTGCCAAATGCCGTCTTTCTACTACAAACCGTGTAGAAGGAGTTTTCTGGAAACCAATTTGAGGTAAAAAAACTTTGACCTCAATTTGACCTTGATCTTGAAGGTCAAGGTCAAAAAAAATTGCGGATTTCACGACATCTCATCACCCTCTATCTCTGTGCCAAATTTCATCGTCCTACGTCAGATAGCATAGGAGGAGTTTTCTGGAAACCTCCGTGACGAAAAAAAAAAAAAAAAAAAGGAAGGAATAAACGCCGGAATTCTTAGCAAACCATACCCATTTGCAAACTATGTTTGCAAGTGGGAATGATGTCACCGATATGCCAAAAGATAATTACTTATTTCTACGGAGTAGGGAACTGTGGAAACGACTTGTTTTTCCCAGCGTAAACAATAACACAAGGTAAATGGGTACTTAATTACTCAGAATTTTAGTTATTCTGGACATAAAAATGATTGGGTGTCTTACACACGATTACATTTGCATTAATTGCAATATTTATTAACCCAGCACATAACGTACATTTTATTAGTTTCAATTTTAGTAGAAAAACAACTTTAGGTTTGTTAAATACACGAATTGCCAAAAACTTTTAGTCAATAGACGTATTGCCTGAACCCCATCTTCATCTTCGGGCAATCCCTACTGGGTGGCCTTTAATTTCAGTCCAATACGTGAACTGCCTGAAAATTTTAGTCAATACACGTATTGCCTGACCCTCACAGTCAATACACGTATTGCCTAAAAACTTCAGTCAATACACGTATTGACTGAATACACAGATTTACTGTAACATATATATTGAGCAATTCGCCAAAATGCCAAACAAAATGCAAGCGTGATGCAGAAACTTCGAGGCTTCTTTTCTGTGAAATTTTAACGCAACTGGGCTGCATAAGTAGGATTTTTCGTGTTTTCTGAAATTTTGCAGTTTTTTGCCAAATTTTTGATCAGGCTTACTTCTTTCTAGCAAATCCTCAGCACTCTAGCTAAAACTGCAAGAGAATGTTCTAAGCCAACTCTATTGTGTGTCATATGCCCACTGATTTATCTTCCAGTTGGACCTGTTTTGCGTCATATGCCCACTGATTTCTCTTTCAGTTTTGGTCTGTTTCGTGCCATGTGTCCACTGATTTCACTTCCAGTTGGGCCTATTTCGTGCCATGTGTTCACGATTTCACCTCTAGATGGGTCTGTTTTGTGTCATATTCCCACTGATTTCACTTCCAGTTGGACCGGTTTCGTGTCATATTCCCACTGATTTCTCTTCTATTTGGGTCTGTTTTGTGTCATATTCCCACTGATTTCACTTCTATTTGGGTCTGTTTTGTGTCATATTCCCACTGATTTCACTTCCAGTTGGACCGGTTTTGTGTCATATTCCCACTGATTTCTCTTCTATTTGGGTCTGTTTTGTGTCATATTCCCACTGATTTCACTTCCAGTTGGACCGATTTTGTGTCATATGCACACTGATATCTCTTCTATTTGGGTGTGTTTTGTGTCATATTCCCACTGATTTCACTTCCAGTTGGACCGGTTTTGTGTCATATGCACACTGATTTCTCTTCTATTTGGGTCTGTTTTGTGCCATGTGCCCACTGATTTCGCTTTTATTTGGGCCCGTTTTGTTTCATCTGCCCTTGGGTTACTACTCGCTTTTTGGACAAATAATAATCACTTCATAACTTAGTAAATTATTATGTGTCCAAATATAGTTTATCTGTAATGTGCCCAAAAAGTGGCCCAAAATCATGCGTCTATCTGTAATGTAAATAATGCTACTAAATGAAACGCAGGCAGTGGTGAAGGACGCGTGACTTGGATTATACCCCTCCTCCTCCTCCTCCTCCTCCTCCTCCTCCTCCTCCCCACCCCCAATCTTTTGATCTACATAAAAGAAATCTTTTCCCGGGGAGACACTCACGTACTAACTGGTTACCATGCGTGTCTCCGGGGAGGTACTCACGTATTAACTGGTTACCATGCGTGTCCCCGGGGAGGTACTCACCTATTAACTGGTTACCATGCGTGTCCCCGGGGGAGACACTCACGTACTAACTGGTTACCATGCGTGTCTCCGGGGAGGTACTCACGTATTAACTGGTTACCATGCGTGTCCCCGGGGGAGACACTCACGTACTAACTGGTTACCATGCGTGTCTCCGGGGAGGTACTCACGTATTAACTGGTTACCATGCGTGTCCCCGGGGAGGTACTCACGTATTAACTGGTTACCATGCGTGTCCCCGGGGGAGACACTCACGTACTAACTGGTTACCATGCGTGTCTCCGGGGAGGTACTCACGTATTAACTGGTTACCATGCGTGTCCCCGGGGGAGACACTCACGTACTAACTGGTTACCATGCGTGTCCCCGGGGGAGACACTCACGTACTAACTGGTTACCATGCGTGTTCCCGAGGAGGCACTCACGTACTAACTGGTTACCATGCGTGTCCCTGTGGAGGCACTCCCTTACATAATGGTTACCATGCTTGTCCCCGGGGAGGCACTCACGTACCGACTGGTTACCATGCGTGTCCCCGAGGAGGCACTCACGTACTAACTGGTTACCATGAGTGTCCCTGGGGAGGCACTGACGTACATACAGGTTACCATGCGTGTCCCCGGGGAGGTACGCACGTACTAACTGGTTACCATGCGTGTCCATGACATTTTTACATCACCTCTCAATAAAAGGATGCTATTATTGAAGTAATACTCCCTCTTTAACCAAACGCGGAATGTGGTTCTTGAATAATCCCCTTGTTATGGCAAACGCGGTGTGCTTTGTGCTAAAAGAAAATTAATACGCCACCTGAAACACCTGGACCGCGTCTGGCCTCGGACTCACCCTCACCCCCACCTCCTTTCTCCTCGTTTTTTTCCTTTTTGGACACACATGACAACACATATGATATGAAGTGCCCTCCCCACCCCCACCCCCCCACCCGTGATTCTTCTGCATTCACGAAATATGCGGTCATTCTTATTCTCAGAATATACTTCCCTGAAAATACACTCTTCGTCGCGGTACGGTAATCACACGAGTACACTTTGATATCATTTCTTTGGCGCAATAATTTAACACGACGAATGGTAGAATTCGTTCACTAATAAAGCAAATCAAGGTTATTTTTTCCAACAAAATGCACAATGCTTTTTTTTCATGCCTTATTTGGTTAAAGCAGGTCAGCTTGGTGTAAGCAGCGCTGTAAGGACTTAGGCGCTAAATCGAGCTGAGAAAAGTCATGTCTTCGTGTCTTTCCGATGGTCTGGCTCGGAACATTTGTCCTTTTACAAGCCACTCAGATTTATTTTGCTCCCTCGCACGTTGTATCATTCTCGGCCAAGGATTTACAAGGGCAACTTTCAACAGAAGTATTCAAATATGGTTCATTTAGCTTGAATTAAACAACAAAGCCACCCTACCCCCCATAACCATTCCATCTAATTGTTATTATAAAGACAGAGAACAGCTTTCGTGCTAGCCACTTTACTCCTCTGCGAAATAGTTCCATATTGTTGTTGTCCTACAGCCGACCTCTACGGCGGTTCTGGCTGTTGTGCAACACCGTTTTACTCAGCAGACCCACTATGAATTCCGCGATCATAGTACTCATAAAAGAGATTAACTACTTTTAACAATATCCATCCACTCCGTATTCATACCGAACAGATAGATCTCGACAGAGGTCAGCTGTTTTATAAAAACGGGTTCGTGTTGTCATCGGGCAAGCGTTAAGCGGAAATCCTTGAAGGAAAATGACCCAGTTTACACGGATACATTCCTCTCAACAGCCGTGCCTCTGAATTCCTGGGGAGGGAAGGGGGTAACTTAACCCCCCACCCCCCACCCTCCGCTCACTACCTCCGATTCTGCCCCCAGGAAAGTCACCCTCAAACAGGATTCTTGAACTTCACGCGCTTCACGTTTCATTCAAATGGAACGTTTTAAATTGTTAGTGGTAAAAACAAAAGTTAAACAAAAACCTTAAACGATGATATAAAGCTTTCATATAAAAGTTCCTTCAACCCCTCAACAAAACTCTGAGGAATATCCACCAGAGAGGTCAAATACCGTAGAGCCCCGGAAATGGTACCAGCGGTAGGACCCAAATGAGCCCGCTTCTCGAGATGGTCCTATTTCTACCGGGATTCGTCATCACAGAAAGCAGCCAGTGGTCCTGTATCCGAGGTGGATCCACCTATGGGCTGGTTGAATGCCGGGGGTCTACTGTGTTTAAATGCTGCTTTTATTTCCTTTTACCTTTCATCCGTATTTACTTATTTCAAACCTGTCTACGGGACGTTTCTTAACCCCCCCCCCCCCCAAAAAAAAAAAAAAAAAAAAAAAAAAAAAACAAAGAACAGCAACAACAAAATCTCTGGATTTGAGAAAGAAATTATAAGCCAATCCATTTTGCAAGATTTCAACTGAAATTTTTCATTTTACGACGGAATTTTTTACGGTATTTTACGCAGATGGTTTTCTCACCATTCATGGGTAGGCGCATTGGTCCATAGGGCGTTATTATGGGAGAGGCAACGATAATTTAGCACCCTCACGAAAAGTTATTGCACCTTCCCAGTCCCACCTCCCCCCTCCCCCCGGAATGTACACTCATGTTATCGATGGGGTGGGGCGGGATAAATGTGTCAAAAAATATGACCGGAGTAATATTCGTGATATAAATACGAGAAAGAGTCCTCTCAAATAACGGAAGCGACATGTCTGTTTTCAATATGTCCTACTGTATAAGAAAGTGACGTCACCAAAGATCAAATATTATCAATTTTAAAATGACGCCACAACGACAATAAAAGGATGGTATTTGTTTCCTTCTCTTCGTGCAGATGTCCCCGTTTTATGTCATAAGTTATGACACGTGGGAAAAAAGGCTCTCAAATTCTTGGCGGTTTTCTCCAATGATGCAGGACATAGCTATGATCTGGTGTTCTTTTACATTTCTTTTCCTCGTGTATCGTTTGCATTTATAAGTGTTTTGCGGCTAACACCTCGATCACACCGACTTATCTTTTTGTCCTAATACCTTCCTTACTATTCATTTCAAACAGTTTTTTTTTCTGCGTATTAATGACGCACACCTCAGAAATTATTTCACGTAATTAAGATCGTGAGTTTTGTTTGTCGTGAGTAAGACAGCCCTGTCTTGTCAAGGGCGTTACATACCGACATCTGGGATTCGTGGTAGGCCACACCGGAAGTACTTAGGAAATCTGTCATTGGCTATAAAAGGGCTACAGTTATTGACCTACACACAGTAAGCTTTCTGTCTCGCTCGTGGGGTGTGGCTCGTACTACAAAAGCGAATCAAATTCTGGATAAAAATCTGGCTGGTTATCAAATTGGGACTAATTGAAAAGCAGTGCATTAACAGTGACGTTTAAATCACCCCGGAATATAAAACTACAAGGTGAGTTTTATTTTTACCGTTTTTATCTAACTAGACATTAAAGTGCAAACGTTACATTTTGCGTTGAATTTTTATCCAAATTCAGTCTTAATTTCTATATGGTGGAGCAAACCATTGTAAATCTAGTTTTAAACCTTAAAATAAAAAAAAGCTTTGTTACAACAAATAAAAACTGTGCCGGACCAACAGCTCTTATTTTTTAGCAACACTGCACTTGCAGTTACTAACCATTGGGGTATTACACTGTTTAAACCATTACTAAATTTTTGAGTGAATTCAAACTTAATTTTAAGTCATTTTTATTACCTTTCTCTGTATTTTTTTATGATCACTTTTGACTAACCTGTACAAAAGCTGTTGTCTGCTCCCTGCCTTTTTAATTCACTGATTGCACCGACCACTGGTCACTATTTTCTGTCCATCAGTGTGTTTAAGGCACTGGTTGCACCGACCACTGGTCACTATTTTCTGTCCACCAGTATGTTTTGGGCACTGGATGCACCGACCACTGGCCGCTATTTTCTGTCCACCAGTATGTTTTGGGCACTGGATGCACCGACCACTGGCCGCTATTTTCTGTCCACCAGTATGTTTTGGGCACTGGATGCACCGACCACTGGCCGCTATTTTCTGTCCACCAGTATGTTTTGGGCACTGGATGCACCGACCACTGGCCGCTATTTTCTGTCCACCAGTATGTTTTGGGCACTGGATGCACCGACCACTGGCCGCTATTTTCTGCCCATCAGTCTGTTTAAGGCACTGGATACAACAACCGCTGGCCACTATTTTCTGTCCATCAGTGTGTTTAAGGCACTGGTTGCACCGACCACTGGTCACTATTTTCTGCCCATCAGTCTGTTTAAGGCACTGGATGCACCGACCACTGGTCACTATTTTATGTCCATCAGTCTGTTTAAGGCACTGATTGCACCGACCACTGGTCACTATTTTCTGCCCATCAGTCTGCTTAAGGCACTGGTTGCACCGACCACTGGTCACTATTTTCTGTCCACCAGTCTGTTTAAGGCACTGGATGCACCGACCACTGGTCACTATTTTATGTCCATCAGTCTGTTTAAGGCACTGATTGCACCGACCACTGGTCACTATTTTCTGTCCATCAGTCTGCTTAAGGCACTGGTTGCACCGACCACTGGTCACTATTTTCTGTCCACCAGTCTGTTTAAGGCACTGGTTGCACCGACCACTGGTCACTATTTTCTGTCCACCAGTCTGTTTAAGGCACTGGATGCACCGACCACTGGCCGCTATTTTCTGTCCACCAGTATGTTTTGGGCACTGGGTGCACCGACCACTGGCCGCTATTTTCTGCCCATCAGTCTGTTTAAGGCACTGGATGCACCGACCACTGGCCGCTATTTTCTGCCCATCAGTCTGCTTAAGGCACTGGTTGCACCGACCACTGGTCACTATTTTCTGTCCATCAGTCTGTTTAAGGCACTGGTTGCACCGACCACTGGTCACTATTTTCTGTCCACCAGTCTGTTTAAGGCACTGGATGCACCGACCACTGGCCACTATTTTCTGTCCATCAGTCTGCTTAAGGCACTGGTTGCACCGACCACTGGTCACTATTTTCTGTCCACCAGTCTGTTTAAGGCACTGGTTGCACCGACCACTGGTCACTATTTTCTGTCCACCAGTCTGTTTAAGGCACTGGATGCACCGACCACTGGCCGCTATTTTCTGTCCACCAGTATGTTTTGGGCACTGGGTGCACCGACCACTGGCCGCTATTTTCTGCCCATCAGTCTGTTTAAGGCACTGGATACAACAACCGCTGGCCACTATTTTCTGTCCATCAGTGTGTTTAAGGCACTGGTTGCACCGATCACTGGTCACTATTTTCTGTCCATCAGTCTGCTTAAGGCACTGGTTGCACCGACCACTGGTCACTATTTTCTGTCCACCAGTCTGTTTAAGGCACTGGTTGCACCGACCACTGGTCACTATTTTCTGTCCACCAGTCTGTTTAAGGCACTGGATGCACCGACCACTGGCCGCTATTTTCTGCCCATCAGTCTGTTTAAGGCACTGGATGCACCGACCACTGGCCACTATTTTCTGCCCACCAGTCTGTTTAAGGCACTGCATTCACCGACCACTGGTCACTATTTTCTGCCCACCAGTCTGTTTAAGGCACTGGATGCACCGACCACTGGCCACTATTTTCTGCCCACCAGTCTGTTTAAGGCACTGGATGCACCGACCACTGGCCACTATTTTCTGCCCACCAGTCTGTTTAAGGCACTGGATGCACCGACCACTGGCCACTATTTTCTGCCCACCAGTCTGTTTAAGGCACTGCATTCACCGACCACTGGTCACTATTTTCTGAATTCCGTGATAGGTGATGTGACCTTCTACATGATAGGTCGTCTAGCCCACTGCATTGGTGATCTAACCCAAAGCATGGGTCATCTAACCCACTGCATGGGTGATCTGACCAAGCAGTGCGCCGGTACCGTGTCCCGCCCTTACTCACGCACCGTCAAGGCAAGCAGTGTGCCGATACCGTGTACCGCCCTTATTCACGTATTGACAGGGCAAGCAGTGTACCGGTACCGTGTACCGCCTTCACTCACGTACCCCCAGGACAAGCAGTGAGCCGGTACCGTGTACCGCCCTTACTCACGCACCCTCAGGACAAGCTGTGTGCCGGTACCGTGTACCGCCCTTACTCACGTACCGACAGGGCAAGCAGTGTACCGGTACCGTGTACCGCCTTCACTCACGTACCGATAGGGCAAGCAGTGTGCCGGTACCGCGTGCCACCCTTACTCACGTACCGCCACGGCAAGCAGTGCGCCGGTACCGTGTACCGCCTTTATTTACATAACTAGCTTCTGAGCAATGCTCGGCATTCAGACCTGCTTTTTGTGTGTAACAGTTTTTTTGTTCGAGTCGTGCGCTGGGAGCAACAGATTACTGAAATATGCGCTTTGCTGCCAAAACGACACATAAAGTCAGCGGAAATAACACATTTAACTTCCTAACACAAGGAAACAATGAGCCAGGGATCAAATACTGCCGGCTTGTACGGCTCGTCCAAGAATTTGTGGAGTAATCCGCACGAGAACAAATCAGTTGGTAGTTCACAACTGCACAAGGCTCGTAGTTTTTATGAACTGAACTTTTGATATTCTTGTCGCGTGTACAGAAAACCCGACGCTGTCAGTCTCAGAGTTTTGAGTAACACCAGCTGACAAAAAGCTAAAAGGCTTGCCAGTAGTGTGGGGTGTGGGGCGTGGCGAGCACCCCAGATTCTGTGGGTAGAACAGCCGGTTAAACAGATTTGTTACCCTCGTGGGAAAGTAAGGGTCAGCATAAATCTTACAGTCTGTCTCTCTCTCTCTCTGTCTGCACGTCCGTCCGTCTGTCTGTCGAACTGTCTGTTTGTCCGTCCGTCCCTCTGTCTGTCGATCTGTCTGTTTGTCCGTCTGTCCCCCCGCCTGCCTATTTGCCATTAGTCACACAGATCTTATTTGTCATCATTTGAACCCAGAAGTATATACCCACGGAAGCGTATTTCCCCGGAAGTATACATTCCGCCGCTTAGTTTATTTCAGAGGGGCATAAGAATGTGAAGATTGGTGCACTGGTTTCCAGTTTCTTAACCGCCCCCCGCCCCCGCCCCCACCCCCCGCACACAAACACACACACACAAACACATGTCACTATGAATCAGGAAGGAGCCGAATAAAAGGTCACGACGACATGTCACGTTATTTAAAACAGTGGCATTGTCTCTCAAACATTTGTTCAATGTCTCACATTTCTGTGACACAACAAAGCAAACCACAGTTTATTATTCAGTTGGAACTTTCAAGGGTGAAATTAATGACGCAAAACAAGGTGCATGAAATGTTGCTTAATCTCTGTACAATGACCAGCCGGAGCATGATATCGAGACATGTCGGAACATGATATCCTAACATGCCGGAACATGATATCCTAACATGCCGGAGCATGATATCGAGACATGCCGGAACATGATATCCTAACACGCCGGAGCATGATATCAAGACATGCCGGAACATGATATCCTAACATGCCGGAGCATGATATCGAGACATGCTGGAACATGATATCCTAACGCGCCGGAGCATGATATCGAGACATGCCGGAACATGATATCCTAACATGCCGGAGCATGATATCCTAACATGCCGGAACATGATATCCTAACATGCCGGAACATGATATCCTAACATGCCGGAATACGATATCCTAACATGCCGGAACATGATATCATAACATGCCGGAACATGAGAACTCCTCTAAAATGGAGACGGGCCACAGCAGGCGAGTACGAAACGAGGAGTGTTCAAATACGCAGACATGTGCTTGACCCGAATAAACATGCCACACAAAGCGTGCATGAAGAATCTCCGCGATAAAAACGACACAGCAGAACGAACCACCGTAGAGGATGGCTGTTCGACAACAACGCACAGCAGAACCAACCGCCCTAGAGGTTGGCTGTTGGACATCAACGTATCAACCGCTGCACGATGAATAATATGTGTAATCAATGATATAATGTTTATTCTGTTACAATTCTTTCTTTCTTTTTTCTTGTTTTTCTTTTTTTCTGGTTTGTATTCCGATATATGTTGCCATTTTCATCCCTTTAATGGTTACAGGGAGGACGGACCATTCTGGATATGGACGCAGGATCCGGATTTTTGAAGTGGTTGTGCGGATTAGCGCCGCTTGTGTTGGCGATCAGTAGTGTCGCCGCCGGCCCCGACACAACCGGTGAGTCACACGGGTGGCCAGCTACACATCAACTGTCACAGTTAAACATTTAACCACACTTATACTCCTAACCTGACCCTAACCCCCTTGACCCCCCCCCCCCCCATTGACTCCTCCCACCCTTTGACCCCCATGACCACTCAACCCTTGACTCTCCACTTGACCCTCCACCCCTTACCCCCCCCCCCCGTTGTCCAAAACCCGCCATTTTTTCTATTCGAATCCCTTTGATTGACAGATGGGGCGGACGTTGTTTTCATTCTCGACGGAAGCGGAAGTGTAAGCGCTGAGAACTACAGAAACTACATGCTCCCTTTCGTCAGCAGCATCGCCACTCACCTCCCCCTCGGGCGGCAGGACTATCAAATTTCGGTCATTACTTTCGGAAACGAGGCAACTGTCGACATTTCCTTATTTGAACATAACGATACTGAAACCTTGAACGAAGCAATATTGGGTTTGAAATACAGGGATGAGAATACAAACACATCTGGAGGTGAGTTAAAAATCAACAACTGTTGAAATTTCAAAACAAAATTTCTAGTAATTGATTCAAATCTACGCGTGGTGTTCGACTCGTAAATGAAGGTTTCGAATCAATAAAAAAGAGAAAGAAACCCTGTGTCAAAAAAGGAAATCAGTGTCAGTGTCAATATCAGTAGCAATGTCAGTGTCACTGTCAATATCAGTAGCAATGTCAGTGTCACTCAATATCAGTAACAATGTCAGTGTCAATATCAGTATTAATGTCAAGGTCAATATCAGTATCAGTGTCAGTATCAATATCAGTGTCAGTATCAGTGTCAATGTCAATATCAGTATCAGTGTCAGTATCAGTGTCAGTATCAGTGTCAGTGTCGGCATCAGTGTCAATATCACCAAAGCCCAGACTACAATCCTTGAAATAGCCAGATGAATGTTTAGAAGCGATTCAGTGAAAAAAACCCGCATCTGCTTAGGGTTATGGCTGCTGCGTACTGGGGTATACATGAACGCGTCCTCTGGTGTGAGGGGAGGGCGATGGCCCCTGGTCGGTGTTCTCATCACGGACGGCGGGAGCACGAGGGACAGCCACAGGACAATCCCAGGTACGTTACAGACAGCATTAATACGAGCTCCACACAGCATTAACACAAACTGCAGACAGCATTAACACAAACTGCAGACAGCATTAACACACGCTACAGACAGCATTAACACAAGTAACAGACAGCATTAGCACAAGCTACAGACAGCATTAACAGGAGTTGCACACAGCATTAACACAAACTGCAGACAGCATTAACACAGACAGCATGCCTGAACTTAATTTCAATTTTCACATGATCCTGGTTCGTGACGTCATAAACACGAAAAAAACCCCCATAAACTGCTTAAAAGGGTATCAGTATTTTGAAATGATCTAGTAATGAAAAAATTGTAGATGTTACGATTATATCACCAAATACTGATTTATTATTATTATTATTATTATTATTATTATTGTCATTATTCAGAGGCTGAATTATTGCATGCTGCGGGAATCACCATGGTAACAGTAGCCATTGGCAACAATGTAAACATGGACGAATTAACGGCTATATCATCTACACCTACTGACCAGTACTTGTTGGAATATGACAGCTTTGCTGATCTCAGCGCCCCCGTGCCTGTACAGAATGTGCTGAGGCTCATCCAAGACGTAGCTCACGAGGCCGGAAGTGACGTCAGCACGACGTCATCAGCAGGTACAGCCATAGGGGAAACTCAAAGTACACCGAGGGGGTCGACCGCGATGGCCGCGTGGCCGCAACATCCGCGTCTACCGCGATGCCAAGTGCACAGGGCATAATGTCCTCCCAGCCAAATCCACCAGTCACAATGTCCTCCACAATGTCCTCCCTGCTAACTACAATCACACAATGTCACCCGAGACCCGTACAAAAGCCATGGTACCATCTGTCATGGCGTCTTCGGGGACCACAAATACGTCATCCACTTGGAGTTTAGCTCCAGTCGTGGTTGAATCGACACCTGCGTCAACGACAACGAATGCGAGAACAAACGCGAAACAAACAGCGGATTCGATGATGGCGGGGAGGGTGGGGGCGGGGCGTGGCGGGGGGGGGGGGGGGTTGTGGTGGGCAGTGGCGGATTCAAAGTGGGGAAAGAGCTTTTCACAAACAAGTTTGAATGGTAAACTGGCTACTTGGGGTGACTTTTTTCAATTGATTCCCCCCACCCCCTCACCTCCTTCCCCACCTTGACCAAAACCTGTATCTGGGGAGGTAAGGGCCGTCATTGCAACATAATAAGCGTTGAGGTATTTCAGCTTTTCTTCATAAATGAAAATAGTCATTAAAATTAAGGAATGCACAAGAAGGGTCCTGTACAAGGGGGCTTCTATACAAGGGAGCTCCTGTACAAGGGGCTTCTATACAAGGGGGCTCAGGTATAGGGGGCTTCTATACAAGGGGGCTCATGTACAAGGGGGCTTCTATACAAGGGGGCTCATGTACAAGGGGCTTCTATGCAAGGGGGCTCATGTACAAGGGGGCTTCTATACAAGGGGGCTCATGTACAAGGGGGCTTCTATACAAGGGGGCTCATGTACAAGGGGCTTCTATGCAAGGGGGCTCATGTACAAGGGGGCTTCTATACAAGGGAACTGCTGTACAAGGGGCTTCTATACAAGGGGGCTCATGTACAAGGGGGCTTCTATACAAGGGGGCTCATGTATAAGGGGATTCTATGCAAGGGGGCTCATGTACAAGGGGGCTTCTATACAAGGGGGCTCATGCACAAGGGGGCTTCTATACAAGGGAGCTCCTGTACAAGGGGCTTCTATGCAAGGGGGCTCAAGTATAGGGGGCTTCTATACAAGGGGGCTCATGTACAAGGGGGCTTCTATACAAGGGGGCTCATGTACAAGGGGGCTTCTATACAAGGGGGCTCATGTACAAGGGGCTTCTATGCAAGGGGGCTCATGTACAAGGGGGCTTCTATACAAGGGGGCTCATGTACAAGGGGGCTTCTATACAAGGGGGCTCATGTACAAGGGGCTTCTATGCAAGGGGGCTCATGTACAAGGGGGCTTCTATACAAGGGGGCCCATGTACAAGGGGGCTTCTATACAAAACGGATCATGTGCAAGGGGGCTTCCATGCAGGGGGCTCATGTACAAGGGGCTTCTATACAAGGGGGCTCATGTACAAGGGGCTTCTATACAAGGGGCTCATGTACAAGGAGGCTTCTATACAAGGGGGCTCATGTACAAGGGGCTTCTATACAAGGTGACTCATGTGCACGGGGGCCCTTGTACAAGGGGGTTTTCGTACCAGGGGGCTCCTGTACCATAGGGCTTCGGCACAAGATCTTAGTTTAGGGGATCTTTTTAGGGGTTAATTTGAAACAAGGCCGCACAAAATTGGTCTTCATTCAGATATGGTCTCGATTTAGTCTTACCGAGACGTATGCTTAGGGATACGTGGTCTAATCGAGACGAGGTCTTATTGAGACTTGGTCTTATCGCTACGTGGTCTTATCGAGGCGAGGTCCTATTGTAACCTTTTGCTCTGCTAAAATGCTACTAAAATATGACAAGAATAGAACATGATATTTGGCTAACTTGTATATAATAACTAGTTGTGAAGTGTTTTCAGTTTTTTCAGGAGCTGATGTGATTTTTGCCATTGACTCAAGCGGTAGCGTTACGAGAACCAACTTCTACACTTTTGTGTTGACTTACGTGAACAACATAATCGAAAGCCTAAACTTGGGGGCGGACGCTTATCAAACCGGCGTCATCACATTCGGAAACGAGGCTACAGTTGACATCGTACTCAACCGTACCTACAGCCATGCCGAGTTTGAAGAAATTCTAATGCAGATTCCTTACAAAGACGAAAACACAAACACTTCCGGTAAGTGCAGAAATAAACCAAAACGCTTTTATTTTCCTTCTTACTCTTTTATCAGTTTCACTCCTCCAACGCGACCTTAACTATGTATGTTTCATGCTTTAATGAACTTTTATCGACGCAAAAGCCTTTTATTTCAATAAATAATGAAATGTTTTTTTAGGTGGTTTGTGGATGTTGCGCACGACGCTTATAAACAACAGAACAGCGGGGTCAAGGCCACACTGGCCCAAAGTAGGAGTGGTTATCACCGACGGCAAATCTACCTACGATTCCCACAGAACAATACCCGGTAAAAATTTACATTCAGTTATAAGAAGACAATGAATTTTTTTAGCTGTATCTGTAGTTGGAAATAAAACAAAAACACACAAGAAACCTTTCCCGATGTCTACAAACAATCCAAAAGTCTACAAACTGTCTACAAACAATTACAGCCCCGAGCAGTAAAGATGGCTCTCATGCGATACATACTTGTAGAATATCACGATTCAGTGGGTCAGAGGAAGGCTTCATTATTTTGTGTTAAGATGTGATCAGACAATATACTATACCCCCCTCCTCATTTCCGACAACGGCAGTGTTGCGGTTATGTTTTTGCACAGAGGCCGAGCTGCTCCATGCCGCGGGAGTTACCATGGTAGCAGTAGGTATCGGGAGCAATGTCGACATGGAGGAACTGGAAGCTATAGCTTCGCAGCCTAGTAGCAAATACTTGATCAGGTTTGCTGGGTTTGACGAACTTCAGCTGGAAGAGTCCACTGAAAAAGTTGTAAGCATTATCGAAGAAACAGCTGTGATAACCGCAACAACAGAGGCAATTGTAAGAACTACAACGGAAGCAACTGAAACAACCGCAATAATAGAAGCAGCTGTAGCAACTACAACAGAGGCAGCTGAAACAACCCCAACAGCAGAGGTAGTTGTAACAACTGCACCAGAGGCAGCTGAAACAACCGCAGCAAAAGAGGCAGCTGCAACAACTGCAACAGGGGCTGTTGAAACCACCGGAACAATCGAGGTAGCTGAAAAAACCGCAACAATGGAGGAAGATGCAACAACTGCAGAAACAGGGGCAGCTGAAATGGGTACAACAGAAATAGTGGTACAAACCACAACAACAGAGGCAGCTTTATCAACCGAAAAACCAGAAGCAGCTGCAACACCTACAACTGAAGCAGCAACGCATGTTGACATTACAACGATGAGGTCAACAACTGTGTCACCATCCACACTAACATCGTCAACAATGCATCCCCAGAGAAACACGGGTAAGGGACCCCGACGTGAACAATTACGTTAACAGTTTAAAGTTGTACGAGCTTGACCAGTAAGAAACTGTAAATTGTCTTTTCATATAACTTATAATTCAATACAGAAAACTCTGTCAAATGCCAAGGTGAATGACATTGACAGCCGATCCATGTCATTGACGAAATTTTTGCGAAAACCTTTCAGTTTTTCATGCCTAAATCGTCACATCGATTGCAGGAGCTGATGTGATCTTTGTCATTGACTCAAGCGGTAGCGTTACAAGAAGCAACTTTTACACTTTTGTGTTGACTTACGTGAACAACATAATCGAAAGTCTAAACTTGGGGGCGGACGCTTATCAAACCGGCGTCATCACATTCGGAAACGAGGCAACGGTTGACATCGCACTCAACCGTACCTACAGCCATGCTGAGTTTGAAGAAATTCTAATGCAGATTCCTTTCAAAGACGAAAACACAAACACTTCCGGTAAGTGCAGAAATAAACCAAAACGCTTTTCTTTTCCTTCTTACTCTTTGAACAGTTTCATTCCTCCAGCTGCAGTGAAACTATATATATTTCATTTTTAATGAACTCTTTTATCGACACAAAGACTTTTATTTCAATAAATAATAAAATGTTATATTAGGTGGTTTGTGGATGTTGCGCACGACCCTTATAAACAACAGAATAGCGGGGTCAAGGCCACACTGGCCAAAAGTAGGAGTGGTTATCACCGACGGCAAATCCACCTATGATTCACACAGAACAATACCGGGTAAAAATTTACATTCAGTTGTAGAACTTCTAGTTGTATCTGTAGTTTAAAAGATAAAAACCAAAACACACACAATAAACCAATCCAGACATCTACAAACAATCCAAGAGTTCTTATGATTATAGCGGGACATCCCCTAGCAGTAACAATTGCTTTCATGCGATACATACTTGTGGAAAATAGCGACAGAGTGGTTCAGAGGAAGGGGTCTTTAATTTGTGTTAAAATACAATATACAATACCTCCCTTCCCATTTCCGACGACAGTATTGTAGTTACATTTTTTTCACAGAGGCGGAGCTGCTCC
Organism: Protula sp. h YS-2021; assembly: GCA_949752745.1. NCBI lineage: Eukaryota > Metazoa > Annelida > Polychaeta > Sabellida > Serpulidae > Protula > Protula sp. h YS-2021. The sequence goes on from OX457034.1 coordinate 1,445,443, forward strand.
ATGCCTCGGGAGTCACCATGGTAGCGGTAGGTATCGGGAGCAATGTCGACACAGAGGAACTTGAAGCAATAGCTTCGCAGCCTAGTAGAAAATACTTGATCAGGTTTGCTGGATTTGACGAACTTGAGCTGGAAGAGTCCACTGAAAAAGTTGTAAATATTATCGAAGAAGCAGCTGTAATAATGGCAACAACAGAGGCAATTGTAAGAACTACAACGGAAGCAACTGAAACAACCGCAATAATAGAAGCAGCTGTAGCAACTACAACAGAGGCAGCTGAAACAACCCCAACAACGGAGGTAGTTGTAACAACTGCACCAGAGGCAGCTGAAACAACCGCAGCAAAAGAGGCAGCTGAAACAACCGCAACAATGGAGGAAGATGCAACAACTGCAGAAACAGGGACAGCTGAAATGGCTACAACAGAAATAGTGGTACAAACCACAACAGAGGCAGCTTTATCAACCGAAAAAACAGAAGCAGCTGCAACACCTACAACTGAAGCAGCAACGCATGTTGACATTACAACGATGAGGTCAACAACTGTGTCACCATCCACACTAACATCGTCAACAATGCATCCTCGGAGAAATACGGGTAAGGTACCCCGACACGAACAAATTACGTTAACAGTTTAAAGTTGTACGAGTTTGACGAGTAAGAAACTGTAAATTGTCTTTTCATATAACTTATAATTCAATACAGAAAACTCTGTCAAATGCCAAGGTGTATGATATTGGCAGCCGGTCCATGTCACTGACGAAATTCTTGCGAAAACCTTTCAGTTTTTCATGCCTAAATCGTCACATCGATTGCAGGAGCTGATGTGATCTTTGTCATTGACTCAAGCGGTAGCGTTACAAGAAGCAACTTTTACACTTTTGTGTTGACTTACGTGAACAACATAATCGAAAGCCTAAACTTGGGGGCTGACGCTTATCAAACCGGCGTCATCACATTCGGAAACGAGGCCACAGTTGACATCGCACTCAACCGTTCCTACAGCCATACCGAGTTTGAAGAAATTCTAATGCAGATTCCTTTCAAAGACGAAAACACAAACACTTCCGGTAAGTGCTGAAATGTAGCAACTCTTTTCTTTTCGTTCTTACTCTTTGAACAGTTTCATTCCTCCAGCTGGAGTGAAACTATATATTTCATGTGTTTATGAACTCTTTTATCGACACAAAGCCTTTTGTTTCAATAAATAGGGAAATGTTTTATCAGGTGGTTTGTGGATGTTGCGCACAACCCTTACAAACAACAGAACAGCCGGGTCAAGGCAATACTGGCCAAAAATAGGAGTGGTTATCACCGACGGCAAATCTACCTATGATTCACACAGAACAATACCGGGTAAAAATCTACATTCAATTGAAAGAAGATGGCCAATTTTTAGTTGTATCTGTTGTTAAAGTTTAGTTTGAAAACCCATAATAACCCTTTTCAGATGTCTGCAACCAACTCAAAAGTTGTTACGGTTATTCTGGTGCGGTTCCAAGGAACAAATATTGCTGCCATTCGATACATTATTGTAGAATATAACGATTCAGTGGGTCAGCGGAAGGTCTTTTTACTATGTGTTAAGATATGATTAGAGAGTACACCATAAGATATGATTAGAGAGTACACCATAAGATATGATTAGAGAGTACACCATAAGATATGATTAGAGAGTACACCATAAGATATGATTAGAGAGTACACCATAAGATATGATTAGAGAGTACACCATAAGATATGATTAGAGAGTACACCATAAGATATGATTAGAGAGTACACCATAATCTCCGCCTTCTCCGACAACGCCAGTACTGTTGTTATATTTTTGAACAGAGGCCGAGCTACTCCACGCCGCGGGAGTTACCATGGTAGCTGTAGGTATCGGGAGCAATGTCGACGAGGAGGAACTGGAAGCTATAGCTTCGCAGCCTAGCAGCAAATACTTGATCAGGCTTGCTGGGTTTGACGAACTTGAGCTGGAAGAGTCCACTGAAAAAGTTGTAAGCATTATCGAAGAAGCAGCTGTAATAATGGCAACAACACAGGCAGTTATAACAACTACAATGGAGGTAGCTGAAACAACCGCAACAACAGAAGCAGCTGTAACAACACCAGTAGCAGATGAATCCTCAAGGGCATTAACAATGGAAGCAGTTGGGACATCTACCGTTGCAACTGCCACCGAAAGCACGACTTTCCTTGGGTCATCTACTGCCCAGTCACCTAGTTCAGAAGGTACGATTTCCTCGGACCTGTTCATTCAAGTAATCAATTTGTTTTATAACCCCTTAAACATACACTACAGATTTGAGAATGCATTTAGTTTTATACTTTCTTTTAAGAAGAAATCGTCTTTCTGTATTTGGTTAACGAAAAGCAAAGATAAACTTGAATAATAACTTTTATTCCAAAAATATATTCTTTGGAGCCGCTTCCTCTACCCCGCAAAGATTGTCTATGTGCAGTAGCTGAGCTCAGGAACACGGGTGGCATAACTTTTATCGTTACGTGCTATGTGGGTCAAGGGAGCTAAAAGGTGTGATACACCCAAGGGTCGACTTGTTGTCAAACAACAACGCCGTCACAAATGCCAATAAACTTCCTCTGAAGCCTAGAACCGCCACTCACAGTCTTTCAATGCATTCCATAATCTCTTGTTATATCGCAATAGCAAAGAATCGTAATATCACAGAACTTTCTCTGAAGATAAGAATCACCACTCAGAGTCTTAAAATGCATTCCATATTCTCTTGTAATATTGCAATATCACAGAATTTCAATACCACTGAACTTCCACTGAAGCTTCGAGTCATCTAAGTGCAGTAATAATTAAAAAAATACATATTTGATAAGTTAATGAAGTATTTGTTTTTTTCGCTATATTTTATAGATCGCGTAATACGAGTCCCTTTCAGCTAGGTCAAAGAACTTCCTTTGAAGTACACTTCTACCATTCCGAGACTTCAAAGGTCGAAGCAAAACGTATAAATGATTACAATTCTTGCACTATTACTCACCATATCAAGTGTAAAAACAGCTTCCTCTCAAGCCTTCTAGTTCACTCTTAGTCTTCTAAGTGCAATAATAATATAGATATAGGCGTATTTGATAAGCACTTCTGGCTTCCTTCTTTCACAAAAAACTCGCTTTGAATTCTGCTGAGTCTCCTAAGCGCAATGATATTACGGCTAACGGGAGATGCGACAACTTTTATTTAAAAAAGGTAAAGACCTTCTTTTGAAGTCACTCCGCATTTTCTAATCCAATTCATAGAGAAGAACTATTAAACATTGGCCAAACATAATATTTTAAAATTCTGCCGAAGAGAATTGTGCAAACCTTTCAGCCTGATTTTGGTTTGCTTTTCCTTTACAGACAAGACAATGTTTTTTATTCTCCGACACCTTTCTTATAAGCTTCTTTTCCAATTCGAAACCTTTCTAGAGAAACACATAGGGTTGCTACTTACTCTATGAAACGACATTCCCCACCAAGGATAGAGCGTAACTGAAGCTTAACATGAACATTCAATGTATTTAAACTGACCAGGAAGGATTCTGCAACCACTCGTCGTTCTCATGAAACCAAAAAGCATTTCCCTATACTGAACGTGTATATAAAATGGTAGGAAGCTGATCACCTAAATCATGGGTCGCTCCTGGTGTAGGAAGCTGATTACCTAAGTCATGCGTCGCTTCTGGGGTAGGAAGCTGATTACCTAAGTTATGCGCCGCTTCTAGGGTAGGAAGCTGATTACCTTAAACATGCGTCATTTCTACAGTAGGAAGTTGATTACCTCTTCTTTCTTTTTATTTCTATAATCTTAAAATTAGCCCTTTTTGTTATTTTTTCCAAAGGAGCCGACGTTATATTCGTCGTTGACTCGAGCGGCAGCGTCGGAAGAGACAACTTCTACAGCTTCGTGATGGAGTTTGTTTCTATGGTGATTGGAAACTTAACACTGGGTGCAAACGAATATCAAACCGGCGTCATCACGTTTGGAAACCAGGCTACCTTGGATATGGCGCTTAACCGTTCCTACGAATCCGAAGAACTCAACAGCGTCCTGTTCGACATCCCATACAAAGATGAAAACACCAACACTTCAGGTAAAATATTTCTGTGGATGTATCGCGAAAAAATGTATGCATCAAAAATTTATGCATCAAAAGACAAATATTTCAACACCATACGACTATCTATGATGCACTATCTGTGATAAGTGTCTATGATACAGTGTCTATGATACAGTGTGTATGATAAAATGTCTATGATACAATGTCTGTGATACTGTGTCCGTGATACAGTGTCCCTGACACAGTGTATATGATACAGTGTATATGATACAGTATCCATGACCCAATGTCTATGATACAATGTCTGTGACACAGTGTCCATGATACAGTTTCCATGGTACAGTATATATAGGGTCAATGTCTATTATACAGTGTCAATGCAGATGTTGTAAACAAAAAGACTAAATAATGGTTCACTTTTAAAATCCACCTTCCAAACAGTGTCCTAACAAATCCGCTAAGAATAACAAAAAGTTGTATTTCATTTTATATATTTGTGTTTTTTGTTTATATTATTATAATTATTGCTGTGATTATTGTTAGGTGGGCTGTGGCTTCTGAGGCAGACTCTTCTCCACAACGCCACAGCGGGATCACGTGACCGGGAGTGGACGAAGATAGGGATTCTTATTACTGACGGAAAATCCACATACGACAAAGAGCGGACTATTCCAGGTAATAGAGAGGCGCCTTATATAGCCGTGGCCTTCGCCTGACCTTCTTATAACCTTCGTGACCGTCATCTCGCCTGTGCTTGACCTTCGTATGACCTTTCGCATTTTCAGGATTAGCGATAAACCTTCTCTCGTTTCAGGAAAATACAATGAGCCCATTACATTTCCTTTCTGTGGAATAACTGTACAATTAGAATCATTTTCCCCAGCAGTCACGCAGTTTCTTTCGGTGGATTAACGGTACGTGTAGAGTCGCTTTTTCCCAGCAGTCACTCAGTTTTGTTTCTGTGGGGTAACAGTACCTTTAGAATAGTACCTTTAGAGCGGCTTTTCCCCAGCAGTCACCCAGTTTCTTTCTGTGGGGTAACAGTACCTTTAGAGTCGTACCTTTAGAGTCGTTTCTCTCCAACAGTCACGCAGTTTTTACACTTTTTGTAGTAACCACGAAGCATTTTTGGTTGTTTTTACAGAAGCCCGAGCGCTACATGGCGACAACATACATATGATAGTCCTCGCTATTGGTGATCAAGATAATCTCGATGAAGACGAACTCCAAGAAATCTCTTCTAAACCCCTTGAGGATAATCTTTTGAAACACGCGCGGTTTGAGGAACTGTTGACAACGTACTGTATCAACTCCGTAGTTAGAAACATCAAAGGCGTGGCTTCTCTGAAGGGAGCCGTAACTGCTTCCACCCACGCGGCCACTCACATCATGACAACCTCACAGATGCCTGAGCTCAACATGACAACCACGCAGATGCCTCTCCACAACCTGACAACCACACAGATGCCTGACCACAACATGACAACGTCAGAGATGTCTGCTCGAAACATGACAACCAATCAGATGCCTTCCCACAATATGACAACCACACAGATGCCTGCTCACAACATGACAGCTACACAGGTGCCTGAGCTTAACGTGACAACCACACAGATGCCTGCGCTCAACATGACAACCACACAGATGCCAGCCCATAACCTGACAACCACACAGAGGCCTGAGCTCAACATGACAACCACACACATGCCTGACCACAACATGACAACCACACAGATGCCTGAGCTCAACGTGACAATCACACAAATGCTTACTCAAAACATGACAACCACGCAGATGCCTTCCCACAATATAACAACCACACAGATGCCTGACCACAACATGACAACGTCACAGAGGTCTGCTCAAAACATGACAACCAATCAGATGCCTTCCCACAATATGACAGCCACACAGATGCCTGAGCGTAACGTGACAACCACACAGATGCCTGCGCTCAACATGACAACCACACAGATGCCTGACAACAACATGACAACTACACAGATGCCTGAGCTCAACGTGACAATCACACAAATGCTTACTCAAAACATGACAACTACGCAGATGCCTTCCCACAATATGACAACCACACACATAACTGCTCATAACATGACAACCACACAGATGCCTTCCCACAACGTAACAACGACACAGATGCCTACTCACAACATGACAACCACACAGATGCCTTCCCACAACGTGACAACTACACAGATGCCTGAGCTCAACGTGACAACCACACAGATGCTTGCTCAAAACATGACAACCACACAGATGCCTTCCCACAACGTAACAACCACACAGATGCCTGATCACAACATGACAACAACACGGATGCCTACCCACAACGTGACAACCACACAGATGCCTGACCTCAACGTGACAATCACACAGATGGTTACTCAAAACATGACACCCACACAGATGCCTTCCCACAATATGACAACCACACAGATGCCTTCCCACAATATGACAACCACACAGATGCCTGAGCTCAACGTGACAACCACACAGATGCTTACTCAAAACATGACAACCACGCAGATGCCTTCCCACAACATTACAAGCACACAGATGCCTGACCAAAACATCGCAACCACACAGATGCCTGCTCACAACTTGACAGCCACACAGATGCCTGCTCACAACATGACAGCTACACAGAAGCCTGCTCACAACATGACAACCACAGAAATGCCTGCTCACAACATGACAACCACAGAAATGCCTGCTCACAACGGGACAACCACAGAAATGCCTGCTCACAACAGGACAATCACACAGATGCCTGACCACGACATGACAACCACACAAATGCCTGACCATGACATGACAACCACACAAATGCCTGACGACGATATGACAACTTCAAGCTTTATCTGGTCCTGTGATTTTGAAAGTCCTGATTCGCCGATGTGTGATATTGTTCAGTTTGAAGGTGACGATTTTGACTGGTCTCGGAAGTTCGGAAACACGCCGTCCGGACAGACTGGACCCGGAAGTGCCAGAAGCGGGCAGTACTACATTTATATAGAAGCCAGCCGTCCCCGACAACCAAACGACACAGCAATGTGGGTTAAATTCTCGGGAGCCACCTGTATCATAAAGGTTACCATGAGTGTCCAAAACAAACGCGTTCCACGTGGACTGCCAGTTTCATTGAAATGGGGGAGGGGATGGGTTACCCCGCATTTCCCAAAAAAGGAGGGTTCTTTCAGAATTTCACCCCGCATTTGGTTAAAAAATGGTATTATTTCAAACTTAACACTCCGCGTTTAGGGGTTGTTTTAGAAAGTCATGGACACGCATTGTAACCAGTTGGTTACGTGAGTACCCTCCCCCTCCTGGTTTCAAATACTTGATCTTTCTCGGTTTCTTGATATAAGCCCCGCATTAGTATGTGCGTAATGGGAGAAAATCCCAGGAGACAGATACCATGAAACATTTCATACGGACATCTCTATGGCACACACACTGACATCTCTATGACACACACACTGACATCTCTACCACACACACTATGCAAAGAATTATAATGGAATGATATAAGTCACTTCTTGGAACGCCGCTACTAAGCCCCTACTAAGCACACCGCTACTAAGCCACTACTTAGCACGCATACGTCTCTTTCTTTCAGCATCATATTACCTAGCCTAGCGAGCAGCGAGGAGGCGGTGTGCGTGCGCTTTGACGCCCACATGTTCGGGCACCACGTGAGGGAGTTACAGCTGGTCAAGCTCCTCCCCGATGAGTCATTCGATGTGTTGTGGCGTGAAGCTGGGCCTCAGGGAGACTTCTGGTTTGATATGTCAGTTACCGTCACCTCATTGTCAGCAAGCGACCGGGTAAGCAGCTATTCTATTCTATTCTATCCGTGGTATTTATAAAGCGCCTATTTGGTAATAACCACTAAGCGCTACAGTTAAAAAGCTGTCTTAACACGTTTCAGTGTAAGCTTGGATAATGTGTTTTGAAATATTTTTTAAACTGAGCTAACGACTTTGATGACTTTATATGACAAGGAAATTTGTTTCAAATATTTGGGCCATTAACCCTGAAACTCCGTTCCTGAATGCGCTTGTGCTTGCGTGCAGCGTGAATATTTTATTATACCAGGGCTCGCGACGGCGGACACCGATTGTGCGTTTAATTAATGGGGCGTGCCTATCCAGAATAGCGCTAAGATTATTGTTGTATTAGTCCACTAGTGTGTCGAGATCCATGGATAGTTGCTGTTCACAAAGCTCAGATCATAAAATAATATTTCGAAATGCGGTCAAGTTAATATCCGATGGCTTACGGTAACTAACAGACTGCAATTTGCATGATGGATTAGCCACCGTGATGTTGCACGACATAGTGGTCCGAGATAAGATCACCAATCGTAATATTCCATAAGTGTATTGCATTCTCGACTTTAGTGATAAGATGGTCTAAAAGTCCTCCGTGTATGTGCGTGGAATTCTGGACATGTTGCTTCATTCCACACGCACTCAGAAGCTCTACATATTTGCGCGTTGACTGATGAGAAACATCTTTTATGTTGATATTGAAGTCACCCGGTATAAGTACAGGTGACCCAGAAAGACATTCAGATTCAAGAAACTGCCAAGATCGGTGATAAAATGGTCTATACATATCAAAAGTGGTCTATAAATTACGACAAATCGTAATTCGTATCTTCTTTTGGTGACGTTGCGCTGTTTAAAAGCATTTTTGCAAAGTAGGGCCACTCCGCTCCACCTTTGTGTAAACGATCAGCGCGTATCAATGAAAAGTTCGGAGGTGTCCTTTTCAGTTGACTCGCATGTAGAGTGGTCTTTTAGCCAGGTCTCAGTTACAGCCAGAACATCTAATTTGTCCTGATAAACCATATTTTTAATCACTTAGCATTTTAGACACTCTCTGGCATAGATGGGTTTCCTTTTGATATTGAGCAGACAATGCTTTTATAAATGGATTTTCCTTTTGATGCTGAGTAATAAATCCTATGCAAAGAAGGGGAACTAGTGGAGTAAGGGGCTTACTAATATATGACACAGGGGAGATTTGGTCCGAGGGCGCTTTTGACCGGGTGCGCTTTGGCCCAGGGTAACTTTTGACCTACAGTCGTTTAGAGCATATTCTAACTGAACGTCAAGAACCACTCAAAAGCCCGTTCTTGACCCCCACTTTTATGTAAAAAAACGAGTATAAAATGACTCTTTCTTTTTATTTTATTCACAATATTTGCTTTTTCTTGCAACTACACTTCAATCTATTTTTGATTTTACTCATATTGTTTTATATGCACAATTAAATTCACAAATAAAACTGAGCAATAAAACGGTATTTAGTTGATATTCACAATTTTTATATTTCAGCAACCTAAATTAAACATAATGAGATTAATATAACTGACACTGAATAATTCAATTCTTTTCTGGCAGTGTTCATTGTTTTAAATGTTTCTCGCACTTTTGCGTCGAGAAGATACCGGAGATCGTACTTTGATGATGAGGATTCGTAATTGCCCAAGGTACTTGCCGCATTTTGGCTTCAAATAAACTAGTATTAAAATACTTTTTGATGATGTGGATTCAGTGGTAATCTTATTGATAATCTCCTTTATGCTAATCAGATCGAGAGATTAGGCTTTACACAGGAGGCGATTTGGCTTAATATTTCAGCTTAACCTGATTAAGAGATATATTATTAATCACGATACGATTAGGAGTTGTGAAGTTCGAAAGCTGGTTCAAAATTAAGCAAGCAATCAGACAAAAAAAACGAAAGCCGGTGTTAATCGAAAAAGTTTTTTAGAACGTACGAATCGACTTCACATGGGCACGAATCGACCAACCAATTTGGGTACGAATCACCTAAATTGGGTACGAATCGACTTGGGTACGAATCGACCAGCCACCCAACAAAGTAGACCATAGGCTTACTTAAAGAGCCATTAAAAAGGCATAACTTTAAAAGTACTTTAATCGCCCACACTCTGCCCATCCGATCATCCCCCACCATCACCACCCCTACCCCCACCCTAACACCCCCACTCCCTTTATGTAAACAAAAGACAGCTGCAAATTTCTTTGACGTGAATGAAGATATTTATTAGTACTTACCCATGCTATCTAAAGCGGTTTCCGGCTGTTTGTTTCTGAAGAGAACCCAATCCAACTATGTCTTAAATCCTAATGATGTATTCTGCTGCGTATTTTTCGGTATCCAGTTTTTAAGGGGTTCTTCCTGTTCACTTTCCATACTAATGTTATATCTCTTATTCTGCGGTGCGACACCGCTACTGTCGGATTCCAATTTAGATGAATCAAATAATGTTTGAGTTGGTATAAGTAGCAAATCCTCGTCGGAAATTGCACTATTAAAATGCTGAAATTGGCTTCCATATCCCCCTTTTAACTTATTATTGAACATGGGTTTAAATTCAAAACCCGATTTCACCAGAGTGAATGAGATTTTTCAAAACACGCGAGGCACTAATTTAGACAATGCGTGAAAACCACTCCCCGCCCCCTTCTTTCATCCTTCCCAACTTTCTGTAAAGGTGTCAAACAGGATCGATCTCGAAAACAACGGAAAATGCAGCAACAATGCTTCGCACTCAGGCACAGCATATTCCATACAGTACTCGTGATCATTCAATAACCAACACATAAAATACCAGCATAGAGTTAATAAAGGTCTCATTAGCCACACTATTCAAGTTCTTTAATCCGTTATTGATTTGACATTCATGAACAGAACGTGACACTTTAAAAGCTTTAAAGTCTCGAGTCTTACTAAAAATCTAGACTTAAAAAAGTACCTATATCACAAAAACAAATCGCCGACTTTTAAAATACCTATTACCGTCTTATTCTCTGTGTCATTAGAAATCCAAGGATACCAAAATTACGACAGTCACCATTAGGTATCCTTTACAATAATCAAAGTTAAAACTCTTTTCCCGAAACACGTACGGCACCACAAACGGCTTACAACAGTTATATCGAACTGTTCTGTATTTTTGATATTCATAAGTACTTTTTATATTTTATTTTATTTTTTTTTTTTGTCTAACTTTCTGTACTTCTTTAACTTAGGCATATGCGACAGACAATGTCCTAAATTTTGTATTTAAGTTTTTTTTTGTTTTTTTTGACTGGCCAATAATACTTGACGGTGACTGAAAATAAGTATTCAACACGTATTCAGCATGCATTCAGCATGGAAATAGTTTTATGCACAACATTCAAAGATGAAAAAACACGGAAGGAACGTTGGAGCACCACTGGTCCGAATTGCCTAATAGGGGGTGTGGGAGCCCTAATGAAGTGGGATGTCCCCCGGAGGGGCGGGAAGGGGTCATGGGGAGCTGGTATAAGCGTCTAATCCAGTGGAATGCCCCTAGGAGGGGAGGAGGCGGGGGTTGTGGGGGGGGGGGCTGGTATAAGTGTTTCCATGTGTATCTAAAATATAAAAACGTGGGATATTCTCAAAACTCGGTCCTTTGCTGGTTGATACATGCATTTTTACACAGTTAATGCATTCTCTCTCTCTCTCTCTCTCTCTCTCTCTCTCTCTCTCTCTCTCTCTCTCTCTCTCTCTCTCTCTCTCTCTCTCTCTCCCTCCCTCCCTCCCTCCCTCCCTCCCTCCTTCTCTCTCTATGTCTGTATTTCTCTCTCTCTCTCCGTCTTTCTCTCAATACAAGTACTTTGTATTCAGCTAGAACACCACAATGCACCCTTATATGACTGCAGTGACAAACAAATAATTAGTCACACAGTCACGAAAAAAGTCCCATTTCCATTCAGTGTTGAGTGAGTAGAGGTGAGTGACGTGAATACGTGATTGTTGTCATTACAGCTTGGATTCGTGGGCGTCAGAGGGGATGAATACTCCGGAGACATCGCCCTGGACAACATCCGCGTCACTTCCGGTTCGTGCTGACGACTTCCGGCAGCTCACCCACCGAGAGTTACCCACACTTGAAGCTATGACAGGAAGTAAAACGTGCCAGGCATCCCAGCCAAGAAAAATGGGGACCGAACTGTCGTCACCCCCCCCCTCCCCCACCCCCTGTTACGTGATACCTGCCCCTTTTTATATAACTCTTGCCTTGAAAAGTATTTACGTAATGACTTACATTTTTAAGTGCTATTGTTATCTTAAGATTTGAATTGTAGGCGTTGTGTGTGTTTTTTAACTAGTATTTATTTAATGTGACGCTCAGCCCTGATCTCTGTCACCACATAAAGTGAGACTTACTCGCCGTTTGCGCTGAGGGAAGCATTGTTATGTATTTGTAAAACTCGTGTAGCCGGTTCTGTTTATTTAGCAATGGTATTTCATTTTTACGTGATGTGTTGTTGTCAAAGCAGACTTTTTTAAAAATATTTTTTGCACCTGTTTTGTTGTTTGTAAGATTGTTTTTAAATAATGTACTGCACTGCAATACGATATTTTGTGTGCGGGGGAGTCGTTGGAAATTATACCTTCTGTCTCTCACCCCTACCCCTCTGTCCCCCACCACCCATCCGTTGTCCCCTCGACCCCCTCACCCCCACCTCCAACCCCCACCCATCCCTCACCCTCACTAACCCCTCCAGCACATGACCCTCACCCCACGACACCCTGAACCCCGTCCTCCACCCCTCCACCCCTCACCTCCACTACTCCACCCCTACCTCCCCTCCTTCCCTCACCCTCATCCCTCCATCCCCTGACCTCACACCCATCCTTCCATCCCCTCATCCCCAGCCACCCCCACCGCTCACCCCATCCTCCACCCCCTCACCCCACACCCACCCCTCCACCCCCTCACCTCACACCCACCCCTCCATCCCCTCACCTCACATTCACCCCTCCACCACCTCACCTCACACCTCCACCCCCTCACCTCACACCTCCACCCCCTCATCCCCTCCTCCACCCACTCACCTCACACCCACCCCTCCACCACCTCAGGTCACACCTCTGCCCCCTCACCCACACCCACCCCTCCACCCCTCTCCCCATCCTGCACCCCTCATTCGACACCCACCCCTCCACCCCCTCACCCCAGTTACCCCACACCCACTACTCCAGCCCTTCACCCACCCTCCATCTCACACACACCCCTCCGCCTCACCCCATCCCTCCACCCCCTCACCTCACACCCACCCCTCCACCCCCTCACCTCACAACCGCCCCTCCACCCCCTCACCCCATCCCTCCATCCCCTCACCTCATACCCACCCCTCCACCACCTCAGCTCACACCTCTACTCCCCACCCCCAGCCACCCCCTCACCCCACACCCACTCCTCCACCATCTCAGCTCACACCTCCACCCCCTCATCCCCTCCTCCACCCACTCACCTCACACCCACCCCTCCACCACCTCAGCTCACACCTCTACCCCCTCACCCCCAGCCACCCCCTCACCCCACACACACGGCACTTGTAATCTATATTAGATACATAAATATATAAATGTATAAATGAAGATCTTGTATCAAAAGAAGTTAAAAATAAATATAATTTCCACACATATTGCAGTTATTTTTATTTGCTAATTTAAATGATTCTATATCACACAACAGTACATTATATATCACATGACAGCACATTGCATATCACATGACAGCACATTGCATATCACATGACAGCACATTGCATATCACATGACAGCACATTGCATATCACGTGACAGCACACTGCATATCACATGACAGCACATTGCATATCACATGACAGCACATTGCATATCACGTGACAGCACATTGCATATCACATGACAGCACATTGCATATCACATGACAGCACATTGCATATCACATGACAGCACATTGCATATCACATGACAGCACACTGCATATCACATGACAGTACATTGCATATCACATGACAGCACATTGCATATCACATGACAGCACACTGCATATCACATGACAGCACGTTGCATATCACATGACAGCACATTGCATATCACATGACAGCACACTGCATATCACATGACAGCACGTTGCATATCACATGACAGCACATTGCATATCACATGACAGCACATTGCATATCACATGACAGCACACTGCATATCACATGACAGCACATTGCATATCACGTGACAGCACATTGCATATCACATGACAGCACATTGCATATCACATGACAGCACATTGCATTGCAAATTGCCCTTGACACGATTTTGTAGGTTGGATATATCACAATGCCGACGTTATATGTACAAAGGTACAAAATAATATATACTCCAATAATAATATATACTCTAAATAGTTCTACAAAAATATATTCTTACAATGTTTATTTTCAGTAATAAATCGAAAACACAGATATGACCCACGCCTATCCAAATCTTCTTGGCATTTAAACATGAAGGAAAAAACAAAAGTTCAAAATTGGCTTTTAAAAATTTTTAGCAAAAAACGTGATAATTCAGGCAAATATGATAGAACTAACGAATGCTAAATACAGGCAAAACAGAAAACAAGAGAAGAGAATCTGTGCTAGAATTCATCACTGCACTTTCCAATTTATTACTTTTTTGAACCGGAGAAGGAAGGTGGGGGGGGGGGGGCAGGATTGATGGAGCATTGTTTGGAATTAAGATCAAGTTTTCCTGAAACATGCTTTCCGGCTTCTGTGACCGCTGCTGTGACCGATTCTGTGACCGCTTCTGTGACCTTTTCTGTGACGGTTTCTGTGACCGCTTCTGTGACCGTTTCTGTGACCGCATCTGTGACCGTTTCTGTGACTGCTGCTGTGACCGTATCTGTGACCGTTTCTGTGACCGCTGCTGCAGCCGTTTCTGTGACCACTGCTGTGACGTTTCTGTGACCACTGCTGTGACCGTTTCTGTGACCACTTCAGTGACCTTTTCTGTGACCGTTTCTGTGGTCGCTTCTGTGACCGTTTCTGTGACCGTTACAGTGGCCGCTTCTGTGACCGTTTCTGTGACCTTTTCTGTGACCGTTTCTGTAACCGTTTCAGTGGCCGCTTCTGTGACCGCTGCTGTGACCTTTTCTGTGGCCGTTTCTGTGACCACTTCTGTGACCTTTTCTGTAACCGCTTCTGTGACCTTTTCTGTGACCGTTTCTGTGACCGCTGTTGTGGCCGTTTCTGTGACCACTTCTGTGAGCGTTTCTGTGACCGCTTCTGTGACCGATTCCGTGACCGTTTGCTCCTTGCTTCGCTTGTGTTCGCCTGCGCTGTTTGGCCGAGGCACTTATTTGTTGGATGACATTTCCTGCTCGCTTTCAAATCAACGCGTCGTTTTCACTTATCCACTTACCCAGTTACCACTTACCCAGTTACCATTTACCCAGTTACCAGCCAATAGCTCTCAATTTACAGAACCAGCTTGGAAACAATTTCGAAAAATTCTGAATTAAATGCGACCATTTAAGATTCGTGTTGCGTAAAATAGAATGCACCAGCAAACATCATTCTAAAAAATTTACACGACCTGCTTTGTCACGTACAGAGAGATCCAGAATTGCCGGTGTAGCCCCCTCCCCCCTCCCCCCTCCCCCTCCCCCCCCTTCCCCGATGTTAGAAAAACGTCACAATGTCTATATTTTACTGTACAATTTGCACTGCTCACGTGACGTAGCATTCTGGATAGAATAAACAAATTTCATTTCCGGTATTGTTTAATTTCCCTCATTAGAGGGTCGATACCCAAGATTTTTTATTTATTTATTTTGGGGTACTGTTTTACCACAACCTGTGTTGAATAACCTTTTTAACGCCTGTTCCCTGACCATTTTCCAAATACGTTTTATGCTTGATTTATGTCCTGACTTTAAGTACTCGTGCACTTTTAGTGTTGCACCACGCCATCGCTGCCTTTTATGGATATTCACTTTTCAATTTTGGCGACGGGAGGTGGTCGCAATTGGCAACCATAGCAATGTTCTTTTACATGTAAGCAAATTATGAATATTTTTATATGACTTTTAATAATACGCACTCCAGATAGGAAACAGCTGGGAAAACATGAGAAAGTGGCAGCTGCTACAAAAACAGCTGATTTGAGAACGTGGCAGCTGCTACAAAAACAGCTGATTTATGAATGAGGCCTCTGCTGCGAGAAAACAGCTGACTTTGCGAACGCAACAGCTGCCCTTCTCAAACTTTGGCAGAATATTGTAACGTGACATAGCACGTGACATTGCACGTAACATAACACGCAATATGGCACGTGGCATAGCACTGACATAGCACGTGGCATTCCCCCGACCAATCGAGTTTGTCTTAGCTGTAAGCAACACCTCACCATATGCCTCTTCATTCTCGGCTATATTTTGATATAGCAATTGATGAGGCTGCTTGATAAGGCTGCTTGATGAGGCTGCTTAATGAGGCTGCTTGATGAGGCTGCTTGATGAGGCTACTTGGTGAGGCTGCTTGGTGAGGGTGCTGGGTGAGGGTGCTTGATGAGGCTGCATGATGAGGCTGCTTGATGAGACTGCTTGATGAGGCTGCTTGATGAGGCAGCTTGATGGGAATGCTTGATGAGGCTGCTTGATGAGGCTACTTGGTGAGGGTGCTGGGTGAGGGTGCTTGATGAGGCTGCATGATGAGGCTGCTTGATGAGGATGCTTGGTGAGGGTGCTGGGTGAGGGTGCTTGATGAGGCTGCTTGATGAGGCAGCTTGATGAGGCTGCTTCATGAGGCTGCTTGATGAGGCTACTTGGTGAGGCTGCTTGGTGAGGGTGCTGGGTGAGGGTGCTTGATGAGGCTGCTTGATGAGGCTGCTTAATGAGACTGCTTGATGAGGCTGCTTAATGAGACTGCTTGATGAGGCTGCTTGATGAGGCTACTTGGTGAGGATGCTTGGTGAGGGTGCTGGGTGAGGGTGCTTGATGAGGCTGCATGATGAGGCTGCTTGATGAGGATGCTTGGTGAGGGTGCTGGGTGAGGGTGCTTGATGAGGCTGCATGATGAGGCTGCTTGATGAGGCAGCTTGATGAGGCTGCTTCATGAGGCTGCTTGATGAGGCTACTTGGTGAGGCTGCTTGGTGAGGGTGCTGGGTGAGGGTGCTTGATGAGGGTGCTTGATGAGGCAGCTTGATGAGGCTGCTTAATGAGACTGCTTGATGAGGCTGCTTAATGAGACTGCTTGATGAGGCTGCTTGATGAGGTTGCTTGATGAGGCTGCTTAATGAGACTGCCTGATGAGGCTGCTTGATGAGGCAGCTTGATGAGGCAGCTTAATGAGGCTGCTTGATGAGGCTGCTCGATGAGGCAGCTTGATGAGGCTGCTTGATGAGACTGCTTGATGAGGCTGCTTGATGAGGCAGCTTGATGAGGCTGCTTCATGAGGCTGCTTGATGAGGCAGGAGAAATGTACCGCGGTGCTTCGTTACTTCTCTGAACACAGATTCTCGTTGTTTTCTCCCGTTATACCGTGGAAAGAAGACTGGTTCTGAAAAAGAAATAGAGTGAATCAAGACATGCAACTAAAGCAATTGCAATTCCGTACGGGCTCCCGCTCGCTTGTGCCAGCTCGAAGCGTTTGACTCCCGACACCGAAGGAGTACGTCGGGGGTAGGGTGGGGGAGGGGCCCTACGCTATGTTATAGTCAATAGATAACGTCACAACTTCTGTGTGCCTGGGGGAGGGAGGGGAAGGGAGCTGCGAAAAAAAAATCGTAAATTTTCCGCAGTTACTTAACTAACGGTCATTCAAACAGCTCTATTTCTATTTTATCCAAGAAAACTGACTAGATAAACCGGGTTGTTAATTGTGCAGCTATAGACATTTGAAGGAACTTTTACTTCTTGGTATAAAATAATGTTTAAAAAATTAAGCTCTACGTTCCTATATCAAAGTGAATACAGGCTGATTTACTACCGCACTATCACACCGTGCCAATTATCACAAAAACAGGACAAAAAAATGGATGCAACAAATCAAAACTTAAATTCAACCAAACTAAAATGTGAAAGTTTGCATTTGAAGCTACTCGCAGGGTGGTGGTGGAGTGGCGGGGAGGGGGGTGCAGGGGTGCGGGGGGGGGCGTTATCATGTGTTACCATGAGTGTCCAAAAAATGCTGAGAAAGAGGGGAAAGTTCCTTAAAAATTTCGTTTAAAAAGGTTGGCAAGTTTTAGTCAGTATTGCGCGTTTACCGCGAGAAGGGGGTTCTTTTAGAACTTCCCTCCGCGTTTGGTTGATTAAAAACAAAGATTTAAAAATAGCACATTAGCGTTTAGGGTCGTTTTAAAAAGTTTAAAAAGTCATGGACACGCATGCTAACTATTTGGTATTTGACATTACAATAAAACTCAAGCAAGCAAAAAGAAAGAAGCAATGCAAATTATCAATAATCATTTCTCAATAATCAATTATCAATAATCGATTATCAATAATCAATTATCAATAAGCACCACAGGGATCAAGTAAAGAGAGATCCATTAAAAGGAACAGGTTCTACCACAGGGAAGTACCACGGGGAAGTATAAGGGAAGTACTTCAGGGAAGTACCACAGGAAGTACCACACGGAAGTAATATAGGGAAGTACCACAGGGAAATACCACAGGAAAGTATCACAGGAAAGTACTTCTCGGAAGTACCACCGGGAAGTACTTCAAGGAAAGTGAGTGCCACAGGGAAGTATTTTAGAGAAGTACAATAGGGAAGTACTTCAGGGAAGTACCACCGGAACTACTTCAGGTAAGTGCCACACGGAAGTACTACAGGGAAGTACCACAGGGAAGTATCATAGGGAAGTGCTGTCGTTAAGACTCCAACAACAGCAAATGAAAATACCAACAACAAAACTGCATAGGCAAATAAACTGAAAAAGCATCGAGAAAATAATCTTAACCTGTTATTCTTCCAAATCAATGTGTGAAATGCTGCGTAGAAATGGAAGAAAAGTTATGAAAGAAATGGTAGAAAAATTATAATAAACTGGGCTGTTATTCAGAACCCAAAAACTATCTGCTCATCAATTTCGGTTTTGAAGCTCTATCAGGATGTAAAATTTAATGTCATTGTACTGTATTCATTAATACGGTATTAATACTGCATTAAATTATAGAAACCCTCCCCCCTCCCCCCACCACAAGCGTGGCTTGCGAAACATCGACACATTATAAAACAGAAATCTTCCCGACTGGCCTTTCTTATTAAGTAGGAACGAAGACCAGCATACATAAATGTGAGGCATGAAGGTGGCCAGTTGCGCTCTCGTCATTACAGTGGTTAGGTACACTCTCGCTATAACAATGGTTAGGTACGCTCTCGTCATTACAGTGGTTAGGTACGCTCTCGTCATAACAGTGGTTATATACGCTCTCGTCCCTACAGTGATTAGGTACGCTCTCGTCATTACAGTGGTTGGGTACGCTCTCGTCATAATAGAGGTAGGTACCCTCTCGTCATAACAGTATTTAGGTGACCTTTTGTCATAACAGTGGTTAGGTACGCTCTCGTCATAACAGTGGTTGTATACGCTCTCGTCATAACAGTGGTTATATACGCTCTCGTCATTACAGTGGTTGGGTACGCTCTCGTCATAATAGAGGTAGGTACCCTCTCGTCATAACAGTATTTAGGTGACCTTTTGTCATAACAGTGGTTAGGTACGCTCTCGTCATAACAGTGGTTGTATACGCTCTCGTCATAACAGTGGTTAGGTACGCTCTCGTCATAACAGTGGTTAGGTACGCTCTCGTCATAACAGTGGTTAGGTACGCTCTCGTCATAACAGTGGTTGTATACGCTCTCGTCATAGCAGTGGTTATATACGCTCTCGTCATAACAGTGGTTAGGTACGCTTTCGTCATTGCAGTGGTTAGGTACGCTTTCGTCATTGCAGTGGTTAGGTACGCTCTCGTCATAGCAATGGTTACACGAGAACAAGCCATATTTTCACAGTAATAGCCTCCAAGTTTCTCGCGACTCCCGTGTTTTCACAGAAACTAGACCCTTCGGAAAGATTTCTCAAGACAAACAATCGCAGCTTCTACAACAGCAGTAACACTGACCTGATTATGCCTAGGATTTACAGCATGGTTTATGAATCACAATTTCTTAATCTTTATTATCTCAAAAGCATCCAAAGTTGTTTTGTTTTATCTTAACCATAACAATCATAATCCACTTAATGATCACACTTTCGAGCATTTATGACCAGATCTATCAGGGTTTACATTTTGGGGCTTCGATTCTCGCGCAATCCAGGCCTGATCTATTACGGTTAACATTTTTGACGTGGATTCCAAATATGCCTGCACGACAGTAGAGGAGGTGGGCGAGGTCTTCCAGCCTACTGGGTCTACTTACACTACAAGGCTGAGTCTACTCACACGACAAGGCCGAATCTACTCACACAACAAGGCTGAGTCTATTCACACACAAGGCTGAGTCTACTCACACGGCAAGGCCGAGTCTACTCACACGACAAGGCCGAGTCTACTCACACGACAAGACCGAGTCTACTCACACGACAAGGCCGATTCTACTCACACGACAAGGCTAAATCTACTCACACAAGGCTGAGTCTACTTACACGACAAAGCCGAGTCTACTCACACGACAAGGCCGAGTCTACTCACACGACAAGGCCGAGTCTACTCACACGACAAGGCTGAATCTACTCAAACGACAAGGCTGAGTCTACTCACACGACAAGGCCGAGTCTACTCACACCACAACAAGGCCGAGTCTACTCAAACGACAACACTGAGTCTACTCACACGCGGAGGCTGAGCCTACTCACACGACAAGGCCGAGTCTACTCATACGACAAGGCCGAATCTACTCACACTACAAGGCCGAGTCTACTCACATGCAAGGCTGAATCTAGTCTCACGACAAGGCCGAGTCTACTCACACGACAAGATCGGGTCTACCCACACTACAAGGCTGTGTCTACTCACACGACAAGGCTGAGTCTACTCACACGACAAGGCGATGTTCCTCCGCGTTGACCTGGTTACTCTGAGATGCCCGGCTGCCTAGGCTGGTCTCCGACTCCGAATCGGACCAGTCTAACGAGAACCGGAAGTAACACTTTCTCATGTTGATGATCATGACGAGAACGGAACTGAACAGCATACAGGCCCCTGGATAACATACAAGCCCCTGGATAACATACAAGCCCCTGGACAACATGGTGACAAACAAAAGATTTATTACAGCACAAAAGACTTTATGATGTTGATAGTTTGTTCACCAAATGGAACAGCCGGGATTAGGGAACAGCCAGCGGGAGGGGAGCGTCATATATATGTTGGGCACAATTTTTAAATCTGCACAATTTATAAATTGTTCTGCACAGTTTTTAAATTTATAAACGGGCCGACCATTTAAAAATGGGTTGCCCATAAATGGGCAACCCATTTTTAAATGGTCGGCCCGTTTTTAAATCCAATTGCGGACAATTTTTAAATTGTCCTGCACAATTTTTAAATATTTTCAATTTTTTTAGCTTAACTTTTCTTTGGATTTTTCGTTTAATATTTTGTCAAGATATATGGCTTTTAACTCGGTTCACAAGTATATTTGTTACAGCTAATCTGCAAAAACCAGCGAATCTACAGATTCGCTGAAATTTTCAGCGAATCTGAAAATTTTGTAGATTCGCTGGTTTTTCACCGAAAGTTATACGAATTCGCTGAAATTGCCTGACCAGTCATCTTTACCGACAGGATTACTTGTGTTGGGTGATATTTGAAATTTAATTGCTTTTATGTGACTTCTTTACTCAAGAAGTGTTGTACACACCATTCTGTTGTTTTTTGGGAATGGGATATATTGCAATCGGAACTTTTAAAATTACAAATATTTTTGTTTAACTAGCTTTAAAATGCATTGTTGAAGTGTAAATTTCTAGTCTCAAATGAAAAACAATATTGGAAAGTGTTCGAAAATATTTGGTATCAATATTCACAAAGGCTTAAATTAAGTTTCTCTCTTTGTGTGATCGTCTTTCGTAAAAGTAAAAGTGATAAATTGCAATCATTACTCCCCTTCTTAGTATCATTCAGATTGCCATTAGCCAAATTGCAATTATTTTTCCGTGAGTGCAACACAAATATCTCTTCACCTCCGAGTGATGTAAATTGCAATTGAATTACGGTACGCTTATCCAATCAGTGTTAGTTTTCGATGCTCCGCGTACTAATACCTTAATTTAACAGAAATTGAAACTGACAATAATTATTTTGAAGAATATATAGAACTAGACCGAAATTCGCACGGCGAATTAGCCCCACTTGGAATGACAACTTAAAACGGAAGGTAGATGATATTGCAGTTTGTTAACAGTTTTCACATGTCTGAATGTAGAACATCCTCCTAAATACTACTAGCTATACTGGTAGGGTCAAGGCCAAAAATTTGCTCTGTCTCTTACGGTTTTCGAGATAAAGGACAACTTCCGGTTTGGGGCTCGAAAGTGACCTGGAGGTCAAGGGCACCGGAAGTTATACCTTACGTATCGTCGTATAGGGGGTGGAGGTCGAAAATGAGGTCAGAATTGCTCTATCTCTTACCGTTTTCGAGATAAATCACTGTTTTTCTTAAATAACGTTTTTCACGATTTCCAGGTCAAGGTCAAAAATTTTTATCGGTTGCTTCAGATCAGATCGCCCTTTATATATTTGCCAAGTTTGGCTTTTCTAGCTTCAATGGCCTTGCTGTAGATGTCTGGAAACCGATTGACCTTTTTCGCGATTTGACCTTGACCAGTAAAGTCAAGGTACAAATTTTTATCAGGTGCACCACTTCAGATGACCCTCCATACATGTGCCAAGTTTGGTTGGTCTAGCTTCAGCGGTCTCGGAGGAGATGTCTGGAAACCGATTGGGCAGAAGAAGAAAAAATAAATAAAAGAGAAAAAAAAAGGAGGAAAAAACTGGTGAAGAATTCGAGGCAATCCATCTCCATTTGGTACTTTCAATACCAAGTGGGAATTAGAGTAATAGATAATCAAACTTGTGAACCACAGCACAAAAACAAAATCACGGAACAAAAATTGCAATTATAAAGTACTCTAATCCATCAAATGCGGAGCATTTTTTGTGAAATACAATTGCAACAATAGATGAACATACTTGTGAACTAGATAAAAGACATAAAAGCAGTAAAATGTTGACAAAATAGAAAACAAAAACCCCAAAGAAAAAAAGCTAAAAAAATTGAAAATATTTAAACATTGTGCAGGACAATTTAAAAATTGTCCGCAATTTGGATTTAAAAACGGGCCGACCATTTAAAAATGGGTTGCCCATTTATAAATGGGCAACCCATTTTTAAACGGTCGGCCCGTTTATAAATTTAAAAACTGTGCAGCACAATTTATAAATTGTGCAGATTTAAAAATTGTGCCCAACATATATAAACAATCACAAGACTCGCGGCTTTTGATATTATCTGACAAACACACGAAAATAATTGGTAGCCATGTTTTCTTCTACTTTATCCGACATATACATTCGATCGTTTACGGTATTTACACAAATAGTTTGCATATAGATGTATATGCGTATATTTTACATTTACCTCCAAGATAAAATGCGATCTCCAACTCGTCGGTCTTATCAAATGTCCATCCAGCGATAGGGGGTCCTGATAACATGCCCAGTCCGATAGATAAGATGACGTAACCTTTACCGTAGCCGATATATTCTTTGCCGATAAGCTCCTCAGCCACGCCGCCTACGAAAGTGCTCCAGTACCCACAATGCAATCCGAGTATTATGGCGTATCCAATCTCTCCCGCCTTGAGCTTGAACATCTCCGGAAACAGTCCAGTCATGATCCCTGTCAGCACCACTGTGCAGAGAAACGTGCTGCAATGATCCAGCTTCGCTGATTGGCTGAAAATCACGAAAATCGTACGACTGGTCAAGGCGCTCACCCCGGAAACGGCGATCAAAATGGACGAGTCCATCAACGTCATGTGACCAGACTGAATGACGTAGGCAGGAAGGTAGGTATATATGATCGCTGCACCCGTACTCCAGATGAAATTGCTCACCATGATTGCAATAAAAGCTATACTTTTGAACAGAACCGGTCGGAACATTTTGATATAATCGCGTCTTTTGCCGACGTCACTTTTAGGCTTCATTGTAGCGCCAACCCCAGCAATCGTCAAGCAAATTGCGGCTAAAACTAGAGCGGTGTTTTTCAAGCCGATGTGCTCTACCAGTTCATACAGCGCCACCGGAAACGCGAAAATGCCCATGCTGACACCGGAAGTGGCAACGCTCCGGGCAAAGCCGTGCTTCTCGTAGAAGTAACTCTCGATGATCAGGACCGACGGCGTGAGGGCGAGTCCAAAACCAAGGCCTGCTCAAAAGAAAACGCATACAGCTGCTCAAAAATGATACTAATGTAAAACTGTAGAAGAATATGTAAAAAAAGAATGATATTTGGATATCCGCAGACAACTCTGTCATTGATTTAGACTAATGACCTTGAACCTTTCGTGACTGAAGCTACAAACCAGAAGAAAGCCAAAATCACCTTCAGCGTTGTTCTAAGAATAAACAACATAGGACTGTCTGCACCAATGGGAGAAGGAGTAAACGGAGGCAGGAGGCAGGAGGCAGGAGGCGTGGGTGTATGGGGGGTGTACGGGGGTGGGGGGGGGGCGGGCGTGCGGGAGAGCTCTACCGATGGGGCAAGGAGTAAACGTTGGTCGGGTCATACTTTCCTGGGGCGGGGGTCGCGGGGAAGCTCTACCTGCGGGAGAACGAGCAACCGTTGGCCGTGTCCTGCTTACTGGGGGTGGGGGCGTGGGGCGTGGGGCGTGGGGGCTGGGGTCGGGGGTCGCGGGGAAGCTTTCCCTGCGGGAGAACGAGCAACCGTTGGCCGTGTCGTGCTTACTGGGGGGTGAGGGCGTGGGGGCGTCGGGTCGCGGGGCGTGGGGCGTGGGGGGCTGGGGTCGCGGGGCGTGGGGCGTGGGGTCGCGGGGCGTGGGGCGGGGGTCGCTGGGAAGCTCTACCCGCGGGAGAACGAGCAACCGTTGGCCGTGTCGTGCTTACTGGGGGCGTGGGGGCGTGGGGGCGGGGTCGCGGGGAAGCTCTACCCGCGGGAGAACGAGCAACCGTTGGCCGTGTCGTGCTTACTGGGGGCGTGGGGGCGTGGGGTGGGGTCGCGGGGTCGCGGGGAAGCTCTACATGCGGGAGAACGAGCAACCGTTGGCCGTGTCCTGCTTACTGGGGGTGGAGGCGTGGGGCGTGGGGGCTGGGGTCGCGGGGAAGCTCTACCGGCGGGAGAATGAGCTTGCTTACTGAGGCAAGGTTAAGGCCAGCGTGTTTGGATATTGCGGTCCTGAAAATCTGCTTCCCCTTTTACGAAGAAAAGCAAACTAAATGTGTGAGAGGTGATGGTGGTGAGGTGGTGGGGCGAGGTTGTGGGAGAGAGGTGGTGGGGCTGAGGTCGTGGGTGTGAGGTGGTGGGGGCGAGGTGATGGGGTGAGATGGTGAGGGAGGTGGTGGGGCGATGTGGTGGGGGTGAGGTGGTGGGGCGATGTGGTGGGGGTGAGACGGTGGGTGTGAGGTGGTGGGGGCGAGGGGATGGGGGTGAGATTGTGAGGGAGGTGGTGGGAGGGAGGTGGTGGGGGTGAGGTTGGGGACGGGAGAAAAGCAGCCGTTGGGCATGTCTTACTGACGACTCCGGTCGTGAGGTGGGGACGATTTGGTGGGGCGAGGTGGTGGGCTGAGGTGGTGGGGCCGAGGGGATGGGGTGAGATGGTGAGGGAGGTGATGGGGGTGAGGTGGTGGGTGTGAGGTGGTGGGGGTGAGGTGGTGGGGGCGAGGGGATAGGGGTGAGATGGTGAGGGAGGTGGTGGGAGCGAGATTGGGGGCGGGAGAAGAGCAGCCGTTGGCCATGTCTTACTGACGACTCCGGTCGTGAGGTAAACCTCGTACAAATGTGTGGCGAATCTGCTGAGGACGAATCCAACGCACGCCAGAACGCCACCCGCCATGACGGTGCACCTCACGCCAATCTGGTACGTCAGCACCAAGCTTGGAATTCCTGGAAATCAACGCGTTCTTGTCCCTGTATGATAATGTTGGGATGGGGGATTTTCCCTAAATGGTAATATTGGGGTTGGCGATTTTCCCTATATGGTAATGTTGGGGTGGGGATTTTCCCTATATAGTAAGACTGGGTGGGGGTTTTCCCTATACGGTAATGTTAGGTGGGGGATTTTCGCTATATGGTAATACTGAGGTTGGGATTTTCGCTATATGGAAATACTGGACTGGGGATTTTCCTTATATGGTAATTTTTGGGTGGGGATTTTCCCTATACGGTAATGTTGGATTTTGAGGATTTTCAAAATAACATTGTAATTTTAGGATGGGCATTTTACCTATGAAGTATGTTTTGGGGTGGGAATTCTCCCTGTGTGATAATGTTGGAGGGGATGTTTTTCCCTATATGGTAATGTTGGGATGGGCGATTTTCGCCATATGACAATGTTGGGGTGAGGGATTTTCCCTATATGGTAATATTGGGATGGTGATTGTCCCTATATGGCAATGCTGGGGTGGGAAATTTTCGCTATATGGTAATGTTGGGTGGGGGATTTTCTCTATGTGGTAATGTTGGGGTGGGGGATTTTCCCTATATGGTAATGTGGGTAGAGGAATTTTCCCTCTGTGGTAATGTTGGGTGGGGGATTTTCCCCATATGGTAATGCTGGGTGCGGGATTTTCCCTATATGGTAATGTTGGGATGGGGGATTGTCCCTTTGTGGTAATGTTGGGGTTGGGGGTTTTCACTACATGGTAATGCTGGGGTGGGGGATTTTCCAACAGGAGCACAGAAGAAATTCATTTTTTTCAAAATATACAGAGGTAAATATCACAGATAAATGTTTGTGGTTTCGCTGAATGCCACGCTCGGGGTAACATTTAACTTCATATATATCAACTTAAATTGCAGTTTGTGTCAAACTAAATCAGTTTAAATAAACTATATATAAATTCTATATAATTATACATATTTATATATTGCTGGGTTACCGCACAGGAAACGCCCTGACCTGCAAGCACACTGAGGGAAAGCAATATGGCGGCAATCCACGAAGTCTCGAAATGAGTCTTTCCAAATTCATGAAGATAAATCTGAATGCAGAAAAAACCAGGAGTTGATGGAAAAAAAGGGGAAGCGTTTTAAAAACTAGCATTGGCTTTTATAAAAGGTATTGTGAAAAATATCATATGAAAAGCGATATTGAAAGAAAGACGACATTAAGAGCGGAATGGATATTGATGTGCTTGGAAAATAAGCGACTTACTTGATGCATTACGCCACAGCTATAGGCTACACCACAGGTGACGAAGTGAACCCAGAAGCTGGAAAACGTCACCAACCAGCCCCACCCTCCTTCTTTGCTCTCCATCCCACGTCACTGGTGGACCGTTCAGCCAAGTCTGTGTTAGACCACTTGGTCTTGTGTCTCTTAGACCACTTGGTCTTGTGTCTGGTAGACCACTTATTAAGGTCTAGTCCACAAGCCTCAGAATTGTTGATAGCTGAAAATGCGATATAAAAAAGCCATCAATATTTAAGAACCTTGGAATAAAGCGAATCCAGAATGAACAAACAGGCTTCAGTGTTTTGAGTTCAGACAAACAGGTTTTAATGTTCTGAGTTCAGACAAACAGCTTTCAGTTTTTTTAGTTCAGACAAACAGGTTTCAGTGTTTTTGAGTTCAGACAAACAGGCTTCAGTGTTTTGAGTTCAGACAAACAGGTTTCAGTTTTTGTAGTTCAGACAAACAGGCTTCAGTGTTTTGAGTTCAGACAAACAGGTTTCAGTTTTTGTAGTTCAGACAGACAGGTTTCAGTGTTTTGAGTTCAGACAAACAGGTTTCAGTATTTTGAGTTCAGACAAACAGACTTCAATGTTTTGGGTTTACACAAACAGTCTTCAGTGTTCTGAGTTCAGACAAACAGGTTTCAGTGTTTTGAGTTCAGATAAACAAGCTTCAGTGTTTTAAGTTCAGACAAACAGGGTTTAGTGTTTTGAGTTCAGACAAACAGGTTTCAGTGTTTTGAGTCCAGACAAACAGGCTTCAGTGTTTTGGGTTTACACAAACAGTCTTCAGTGTTCTGAGTTCAGACAAACAGGTTTCAGTGTTTTGAGTTCAGACAAACAGGTTTCAGTATTTTGAGTTCAGACAAACAGACTTCAATGTTTTGGGTTTACACAAACAGTCTTCAGTGTTTTGAATTCAGGCAAACAGGTTTCAGTGTTTTTAGTTCAGACAAACAGGCTTTAGTGTTTTGAGTTCAGACGAACAGACTTCAGTGTTTTGAATTCAGACAAACAGCTAGGCTTCAGTGTTTTTGTTTTTTTTTTTGGCGGGGGGGGGGGGGGGCTCACGGTTGGTTGTCTGAATGAAGCGGGTATACCACCACAATTCAACGACTTCGTCGGGCTGGTTTTATCACATCAGTTAGAGGGGATAACCGTCGTCTGTATGTACATATGTATGTGTGTGTGTATGTAAAGTTTTACTTAAAATGCTTCTTCTTCAGTTTTCATCGGATTCCTTTCAAATTTTGTACGAATGTTCTCTAGACAGGCCTCTCTTGAAATATTTTGGCAATTCGCCAATAATGGCCAAATAGGGGCCATTTAAAATCTTTTCCTTGTCAGTTTTTCTTCAAATTTTCCACAAATGTTTACCAGGAAGGTCTGTCTTGAAAAATCACTTCTTTTTGGCGGTTCACCAAAAATTGATCAAATGAGAGGCATTTTTTCATTTATTGGTTGCCAATTTTCAAATGCGTCTTGTCCCACAATTTGGATCGGATTTCTTTCACATTTTGCAGATTTTCCCCAGACGTTTCTCTCTTGAAATATTTCTTTTTTTTTTTTTGGCGATCCGCCAAAATTTGCCCAAATGGGAGGTCGGAGGCATTCTTTGGTAGAAAATTTTCAAGTGCTTCTTTTCCCACAATTTTGACAATTTTGCATAAATATTTACTAGGCTTTCCTCTCTTGAAAAGATACTTTTTTGGTAATCCAAGAAAAAAAAAAACAACTGGCTAAATTGGCAGGGGGCATTTCTTATTTGGGATTTATTTTTGGGATACAATTTTCAAAATGCTTCTTCTCCAACATTTTGGATCGCATTCCTTTAAAATTTTGTACGAATGTTTGCTAGGTAGGCATCTTTTGAAATATTTTGACTGCATTGCCTTCCAATTTCGCATAAACGTTCACTAGGAGGCTCCGTCTTGAAAGCTTACTTTTTTGGCGATCCGCCAAAAATTGGCTAAATCGGGGGCCAATTAAAATTTTTTACCTTGCCAATTTTCAAAATGCTCCTTCTCCCACAATTTTGATCGGTTTGTCTTCACATTTTGCATAAATATTCGCTAGCCTGTCCGATCCGCCAAAAAATTGACTAAATATGGGGAATTTTTCGTTAGCCAATTTTCAAAATGCTGGGGGGGGCATCTAGAAAATTTAGTTGTCAATTTTCAAAATGCTTCTTCTCTCACAATTTTGAAGATTATTCCCTAGATGGAGTCTCTGTTGAAAATTTGTCGATCCCCCAAAAATTGGTCAGATGGTGGCATTTATAATTTTTTTTGCGAAGCACTTTTCAAAATGCTTCTACTCCAACAGTTTGGATCAGATTATCTTTAAATTTTGTACCAATATTTACTGGATTAGATTCTCTGAATCCACCAAAAATTTTTAATTTTTGGTGGTCAATTTTTCAAAGCATTTTTTGTCTACAATTCTAATTGGTTTGCCTGCAAATTTTGCAAAAATATTCACTGTGATGCCCTCTCTTGGTAATTTTTCAAAGCATTTTTTCTCTTCAATTCTAATTGGTTTGCCTGCAAATTTTACACAAATATTCACTGGGATGCCCTCTCTTGATAATTTTTCAAAGCAGTTTTTGTCTACAATTCTAATTGGTTTGCCTGCAAATTTTGCAAAAATATTCACTGGATGCCCTCTCTTGATAACTTTTCAAAGCATTTTTTGTCTACAATTCTAATTGGTTTGCCTGCAAATTTTGCAAAAATATTCACTGGGATGTCCTCTCTTGATAATGACTTCTTTGGCGATCCACCAAAATTGGCTAAGGAGGAGACATTTTTAATATGTTGGTTCCCAGTTTTCAAAATGCTTTTTCTCCCACAATTTAAACGGGATTGCCTTGGAATGTTGCATAAATGTTTATCAGGCAATCCTCTTTTGAACAGTTACGTTTTTTTTGGCGATTTGCCAAAAATTGCCTAAACAGGAGCATTTAAGAAAAACTGATAGCTAATTTTCATAATGCTTCTTCTCCTTTCTTCTCTTTCGAATTTTTTCCTTGCCCGCTGCAATTTAATTGAAATTACTCAAACTTTTATAAAATTACTTTTCATGTGCTGATTTCTTTAAAATATTTTTGTTGCGCGCACCTCTAAAAACTGACCTCATGCCGGTGTTTGAATGATTTGGGATGGGATCAAGTTTTTCAAAATACCTCTTCTGCAAGTAATTTTAGTACGATTGCTTTCATTTTTTAGACGCAGTCCAACGTTTGGGCTTTACTTTTCTGAAATCTGCCAGAGATTAGGCAAACGTCGGCTTTCGAAAAATTTTCCGGTAACCGGTTTTTAAAATATGACTAGCACTTTTTGGCGAGCCTATTAAGACATGAGTCACTACATCTCGGCTGGTCACAATGTCCCTGGACATTCTGGTTTCCGACTTTTCCTAATTATCAAGAATATTCAGAATACTTTAGCCTCACCCCTGCCCTCAACACCCCAGCTCTTCCTCCGAGCCCTCCCCCCCCTCCCCCCACCCACCAAAGCATCAATCACGTCACAGTTAAGCTCGAGACGCCTTAAAGCCAGAACACTAATTGTCTTGTTTCTTATCTGAGCTTAAAATTGAAATGGCCGTCGAACTTTTTTCGTTTTTGAAAATGCCGATGGCCCGGCATTGGCCAAAAAACTATTCAAGCGAAATGGGATCAATAAATCGTGGTCCGACTGTGACGTAGTCCAAATGGGAAGTCACGGATAACAGATATCCTGCAACACAGATATCCGACAACACAATTATGCGACAACATAGATATCCGACAACATAGATATCCAACAATACAGATATCTGACACACAGACATCCGACGACACAAATATCCGACAACACAGAGATCCTACAATACAGATATCCGACGACACAAATATCCAATAACACAGATATCCGA
This sequence comes from Protula sp. h YS-2021, assembly GCA_949752745.1. Taxonomy (NCBI): domain Eukaryota; kingdom Metazoa; phylum Annelida; class Polychaeta; order Sabellida; family Serpulidae; genus Protula; species Protula sp. h YS-2021. Next base: position 1,476,723 of record OX457034.1, read on the forward strand.
TGACATAGATATCCGACAATACAGATATCCGACAACATAGATATCCAACAACACAGACATCCGACATCCGACAACACAAATATAAAAAAACACAGATATCCGATAACATAGATATCCGACAACATAGATATCCGATAACATAGATATCCAAAAATACAGATATCCGACCACACCGCTTTGCAAAGAATTTCCCACTACATCCACAAATTAAAATATGCTCCATAAGGGCCTTTCATTCGTTTAATTAGCACATGCAGTGTAGCAAATGTTCATTTACGTACAGTGTAACAAATGTCCATTTACATGCAATGTAACAAATGTCCATTTACGTGCAGTGTAACAAATGTCCATTTACATGCAGTGTAACAAATGTCCATTTACGTGCAGTGTAACAAATGTTCATTTACGTGCAGTGTAACAAATGTCCATTTACGTGCAGTGTAACAAATGTCCATTTACGTGCAGTGTAACAAATGTCCATTTACGTGCAGTGTAACAAATGTCCATTTACGTGCAGTGTAACAAATGTCCATTTACGTGCAGTGTAACAAATGTCCATTTACGTGTAGTATAACAAATGTCCATTTACATGTAGTGTACCAAATGTTTATTTGCGGCATATCCTAACGTACGTGTCGAAACCTTTACAATTTGAAATGTATGTTTCTTCATTTTTTATAAGTTCGAGCCCTGAAATGTCACCTTAAAATTTTAAACCCACTTAAACTACTCCGACACCACATAAAGGCATTCCAATCCCATTTGGGCGCAGGGCGATGTCACGCCTGATATTTAACCAACAGGTTACGACAAAACATTTTTTTATTTCCGACAGTCATTAGTTCACCTGTAGTAGAACCATTTGAATAGCTTGACGACATCGTAACGGGTAAATTTAGCTTCAAGGACGTCACTTTAGGACTTTTTTAGCCTCCATTTGGCAAAGTGTCAACACATTATTTTAGTGCCCTTCAACTACTTCCAAACATACATTATCACCTCTGCCTAAAGGTGAATTTCATGTTCGTGCTCTTCACAAACGTTTTAGGCATAATTTTGAACGGAATTGGTTTTGAACTTAATGTCTGCATTCACGTGACACGTGACTTAGACATGACCTAGCAAGCAATCGAAATCCAAGATGGCGGCTATTGTGACTTTGAAATTGGGTCAAGGTCAAAATAAAATTAACGTGTAACTGCGCTCTATACTAGCTGTCTATATACTAAATATCATAGGATATAGATTATTGAAGGTGGGAGTAACAGCGGGCGATGGAGAGACGGAATGAGGGACAACACCCAAACCTACAGGGCTTTTCTGGAGCTTAAACCCTGGTTAGGAGCTAAAATTTGACAACAGAAGTGGGAGGGGAAAGTAAAAAAATCTATTACAGTTGCGGTTTTTAAAGCACAGGGAATGGCGATATGGCCCCTAATACAGGTATGGCAAGGGATGTTGTTCGGCGATATGGCCCCTAATACAGGTATGGCAAGGGATGTTGTTCGGCGATATGGCACCTAATACAGGTATGACAAGGGATGTTGTTTGGCGATATGGCACCTAATATAGGTATGACAAGGGGTGTTGTTTGGCGATATGACACCTAATATAGGTATGGCAAGGGATGTTGTTCGGCGATATGGCACCTAATACAGGTATGACAAGGGGTGTTGTTTGGCGATATGGCCCCTAATACAGGTATGGCAAGGGGTGTTGTTTGGCGATATGGCAATTAATACAGGTATGACAAGGGATGTTGTTTGGCGATATGGCAATTAATACAGGTATGGCAAGGGGTGTTGTTTGGCGATATGGCACCTAATATAGGTATGACAGGGGATGTTGTTTGGCGATATGGCACCTAATACAGGTATAGCAAGGGCTGTTGTTCGGCGATATGGCACCTAATACAGGTATGACAAGGGATGTTGTTTGGCGATATGGCACCTAATATAGGTATGGCAAGGGGTGTTGTTCGGCTATATGGCACCTAACACAGGTATGACAAGGGGTGTTGTTAGGCGATATGGCACCTAATATAGGTATGACAGGGGATGTTGTTTGGCGATATGGCACCTAATATAGGTATGACAGGGGATGTTGTTTGGCGATATGGCACCTAATACAGGTATAGCAAGGGCTGTTGTTCGGCGATATGGCACCTAATACAGGTATGACAAGGGATGTTGTTTGGCGATATGGCACCTAATATAGGTATGGCAAGGGGTGTTGTTCGGCTATATGGCACCTAACACAGGTATGACAAGGGGTGTTGTTAGGCGATATGGCACGTAATACAGGTATGACAAGGGATGTTGTTCGGTGATGTGGCACCTAATACAGGTATGGCAAGGGATGTTCTTTGGCGATATGGCACCTAATATACGTATGGCAAGGGGGGTTGTTTGGCGATATGGCACCTAATACAGGTATGACAAGAGATGTTGTTCGGCGATACGGCACCTAATACAGGTATGACAAGGGATGTTGTTTGGCGATATGGCACCTAATGCAGGTATGACAAGGGGTGTTGTTTGGCGATATGGCACCTAATATAGGTATGACAAGGGTTGTTGTTTGGCGATATGGCACCTAATATAGGTATGACAAGGGATGTTGTTCGGCGATATGGCACCTAATGCAGGTATGACAAGGGATGTTGTTTGGCTTCGAAAACGGCGGTCTTGTGACGCAAAGACGCTCCAGTTTCTGTTGTCCTGCTCCAGATGACGCCAGAAAGAAATGGATTTACGTCGGTCATGTTTTCATCAATTTACTAGTGTCGACATCAGAATAGAGGGAAAAACTAGAATATCCAAGAACATTGCAACCAATTAACGTGACTGCTTCGCGCCAAAGAAAGTGTTGGATCGTGCAGGAGAGTCCAAGCAATACCTTCGCCAATCTGAACGTCTCTTACAGCAGACAAGAAGAAAAACAAATCAGTCCGAACAATAAACTGCAGCCTGTGTAGTTCGTGATATCCGCTGCCTCGTAGTTCACGATCTCGGTTCCCTCGTAGTTCACGATCTCGGCTCCCTCGTGGTTCATGATCTCGGCTCCCTCGTAGTTCACGATCCCGGCTCCCTCGTTAATGATCTTGGCTGCCTCGTAGTTCATCATCTCAGTTTTCTCATAGTTCACCATCTTGGCTCCTTCGTAGTTCATGATCTCGGCTGTGGCACAGTTCATGATCTCGGCTGCCTCGTAGTTCATTATCTCGGCTGCCTCGTAGTTCATTATCCCGGCTGCCTCGTAGATCATCATCTCGGCTGCCTCATAGTTCATGATCTCGGCTGCCTCGTAGTTCGTGATCTCGGCTTCCTCGTAGTTCATCATCTCGGCTGCCTCGTAGTTCATTATCTCGGCTGTCTCGCAGTTCATGATCTCGGCTGCCTCGTAGTTCATGATCTCGGCTGCCTCGTAGTTCATGATCTCGGCTGTCTCGCAGCTCATCATCTCAGCTTCTCACAGTTCACAATCTTGGCTCCTTCGTAGTTCATGATCTCGACTATGTCGCAGTTCATGATCTCGGCTGCCTCGTAGTTCGTGATCTCGGTTTCCTCGTAGTTCATCATCTCGGCTGCCTCGTAGTTCATCATCTCGGCTGCCTCGTAGTTCGTGATCTCGGCTTCCTCGTAGTTCATCGTCTCGGCTGCCTCGTAGTTCATTATCTCGGTTGTCTCGCAGTTCATGATCTCGGCTGCCTCGTAGTTCATGATCTCGGCTGCCTCGTAGTTCATGATCGCGGCTGCCTCGTAGTTCGTGATCTCGGCTGCCTCGTAGTTCGTGATCTCGGCTGCCTCGTAGTTCCCGATTTCGCCTGCATCGTAGGTCATAATCACTGTTTCGTAGTTCATGAACTCCTTACCGAGTCGTCATCAGGTCCTCCCACACCGAGGTGCCTGCTTCTCTACACATGAAGATATTTGCATGAAGAAACAACGCCTGGGTTTTTAACAAGTCCTTACAAGTTTCTATATAACCTGTTCGTTTCTATTCGCGAATAATAATGAGCTACCCGTCCAAACCAAGGAAGTGATTGAGCAAGAAAACTAGGGCACAATAAATCGATTTGTGCAAACGCAAAGCTAACATTGCAACGCAGAAAATGTCTTGCTGCACCTAAATATGTTCTGACCTAGAATTACCAATATTCAAATGTATGAAAATGTGCCACTTTACTTAAGCGATATCACCTAAAAAGGCATAAAAACACGGCACTTCCATGCAAGGTGAAAACGCCTGAAACATCTGTGCAGTTCGTTGGTGTGGTACAGACTTGCGAGGTGATAGCCGATTGAAAAGAAATCCAGGTTTTCTCACCATAACGGAAGAAACAGAGGGTTGGGGGTGGGAGTGGGGGCGGTAAGAAAATGGTATACGGCGATATGAAATTCAACAAATCACCCACTTACCAAGTGGTTGCCGAGCGAACCCATGACTTTTTAAAATGACCTCTAAGCGTGGAGTACTGAATGAAAAATAACTCAACCCCTTTTTAAACTATATATATACGGGGTACGAGGGTACGTTTCTTTGTGTGTGACCCAGCACCAATCACAAAGACCATTGTAACTGGCACATACACTCCGTCCTTGTTGACAACTCCATGGCGCTGCAGAAATCCCGTTTCCTTTTCATTAAGTCCACTTCAAAACACAACATTTGAATGACAAAATACATATTGGTCTTTCACTCCCAGATCCGGAGCATGCTCATGTTGTGCTTATATAACAGGAGCATTTTCATGTTGTACTCGTAGAACAAAAACATGTTCATGGGGTGCTCATAGAACAGGGGCATGTTCATCGTGTGCTCAAAGAACAGGAGCATGTTCATCGTGTGCTCATAAAACAGCGGCATGCTCATGTTGTGCTTATATAACAGGAGCATTTTCATGTTGTACTCGTAGAACAGGAGCATGTTCGGCTTTACATGTGTAAAAAAGTCTTATAATTAAAAAGGAGTAACGGTTTCAGCTGTGCAAACAATAACCCACCCACAAGGCAATAACCCCCACCCCACAAGGCAATAACTTCCCCATGGCAATACCCCCATCCCCACAAGGCAATAACTCCCCCAAAGCAATAGCCTAACGCCCCTGCAAGACAATAACTGCCCCCCCCCCCCAGGGCAATAGCCCCGGCCCCACAAGGCAATAGCTCTCCTAGCGCAATACCCCCCCCCCTGCCCTCACAAGACAATAATTCCCCAAGAGCAATAGCTCCCGTCTCCACAAGGCAATACCCCCCCCCATCTCCCATGGGGCAATAACTCCCCCCTAAGCAATAGCCCTCGCCGGGAGCAATAATCCCCCCTACACAAGGCAATAACTCCTCCTCGGGCAACAGCCCCCTTCCCCCCTACAAGGCAATAAATCCCCAGGGCAATAGCCCCTGCTCGGGGCAATAGCAATAACTCCCCCTCCCCTCGGGCAATAGTTCCCTTGTCTCACAATGCAATAACCTCCCAGGACAACCGCCCACGCCCGGAACAATACCCCCTCCCCCATACTCGGGTTTCCATGAAAAAAAAAATGAATAAACTTACACATCATTTTTAAGAGATACAAAAAGGAAATTAAAAAAAATAGTTTCAGTATAACGAATTACTAACTGTGTTGCCTACCCGAGTGCTGGTGTACCGCTGGTAGGTGGTAGGTGCTAGCCACCTTTGTACCCGAGTGAGAATCGCAGACTGTACAAAGTTGCAGCCAGTTCTCAGTAGCCTCCCCTTAATTCTTTACACAGAATATCCTACATTTTTATACTGTTTAAATCCTACATCATCTTCAGTTCAAAAGTGCCAAATTATCCAAACGGCTGAATAACATTTATATAAAACCCACTGATTTTATTTGGATGTGAAATGAACAGAAAAAGCAGTTAACGGCTGAATCAGCTGCTTGATTCCAAGTCTCTACTAACCCAAAA
>OX457034.1:1482861-1570543 GCA_949752745.1 Protula sp. h YS-2021
GGGGGGGAGTGGGGTCGCTTGCCTGGGTCGCGGGTTGTCACTTGGTGACGGGGGTAGAGGGTCGTTAACATATATAGGGTGGTCCTGAGGAAACTGTGAGTTGGTGACGGGGGGGGGGGGGGGGGGAGTGGCTCGTTTGCCTGGATGGCGGGTTGTGACTTGATGACGGGAGCAGAGGGTCGTTTACCTGGATCGGGGGCTGTGAGTTGGTTGCGGGGTTCGTTTACCCTGGATCGGGGGCTGTGAGTTCGTGACTAGGGGTCGTTTACCTGGATCGGGGGCTGTGAGTTCGTGACCGGGGGTCGTTTACCTGGATCGTGGGCTGTGAGTTGGTGACTGGGGGTCGTTTATCTGGATCGGGGGCTGTGAGTTGGTGACGGGGGTCGTTTACCTGGATCCGGGGCTGTGAGTTGGTGAAGGGGGTCGTTTATCTGGATCGGGGGCTGTGAGTTGGTGACTGGGGGGTTCGTTTACCTGGATCGGGGGCTGTGAGTTGGTTGCGGGGGTCGTTTACCTGGATCGGGGGGCTGTGAGTTGGTGACTGGGGGTTCGTTTACCTGGATCGGGGGCTGTGAGTTGGTGACTGGGGGTCGTTTACCTGGATCGGGGGCTGTGAGTTGGTGACGGGGTCGTTTATCTGGATCGGGGGGGCTGTGAGTTCGTGACTGGGGGTCGTTTAGCTTGATCGGGGGCTGTGAGTTGGTGACGGGGGGTCGTTTCCCTGGATCGGGGGCTGTGAGTTGGTTACGGGGTCGTTTACCTGGATCGGGGGCTGTGAGTTGGTGTCGGGGTTCGTTTACCTGTATCGGGGGCTGTGAGTTGGTGACTGGGGGCGACTTCTCCCATTTCGTGGCCAATGGTCAGCGTCTCGATCGTTTTCTGGTGGACCGTCTTACTGTCATCGAGAAGTGTGATCTCATAGAACTCCTGAATATCTGAACAAAAAATATCAATACTGCTATTACTTTTCAATACAGAACAGGTTTTTTTCAACTTGCTTCACACCCAGTTATTCGCAGACTTTGACTTGAAAAAAATGTTATAACCATCAAAAGAAATAAAATACGTCTATTTCTTTTATTTTGGAAACATAATTTTGAAGACAGCATATGGAGTGCGGTGGTTATACAAAATACCACACTGGCAATCATGACGTCATCAAAGTACCACACTGGCAATCATGACGTCATCAAAGTACCACACTGGCAATCATGACGTCATCAAAGTACCAGCACTGGCAATCACGACGTCATCAAAATACCACACTGGCAATCACGACGTCATCAAAGTACCACATTGGTCATCACGACGCCATTAAAGTACTACACTGGCAATCACGACATCACCCAAGTACCACACTGGTAATCACGACGTCACCCAAGTACCACACTGGTAATCACGACGTCACCCAAGTACCACACTGGCAATCACGACGTCATCAAAGTACCTACACTTGCAATCACGACGTCATCAAAGTACCACACTGGCAATCACGACGTCACCCAAGTACCACACTGGCAATCACGACGTCATCAAAGTACCACACTGGCAATCATGACGTCATCAAAGTACCACACTGGCAATCACGACGTCATCAAAGTACCACACTGGCAATCATGACGTCATCAAAGTACCACACTGGCAATCACGACGTCACCCAAGTACCACACTGGCAATCACGACGTCATCAAAGTACCACACTGGCAATCACGACGTCACCCAAGTACCACACTGGCAATCACGACGTCACCCAAGTACCACACTGGCAATCACGACGTCACCCAAGTACCACACTGGCAATCACGACGTCATCAAAGTACCACACTGGCAATCACGACGTCATCAAAGTACCACACTGGCAATCATGACGTCATCAAAGTACCACACTGGCAATCATGACGTCATCAAAGTACCACACTGGCAATCATGACGTCATCAAAGTACCACACTGGCAATCACAACGTCATCAAAGTACTACACTGGCAATCATGACGTCCTCAAAGTACGTCACCACACTGGCAATCACGACGTCATGAAAGTACCACACTGGCAATCATGACGTCATGAAAGTACCACACAGGCAATCACGACGTCATCAAAGTACCACGCTGGAAATCACAACGTCATCAAAGTACCACACTGGCAATCACGACGTCATCGAAGTACCACACTGGCAATCATGACGTCATCAAAGTACCACACTGGCAATCATGACGTCATCGAAGTACCACACTGGCAATCATGACGTCATCAAACTACCACACTGGCAATCATGACGTCATCAAACTACCACACTGGCAATCACGACGCCCTGCCATCAAAGTCAAAAACCTTTTACCCAATATTTTCTCACCAAACAGCAGACTAGCATCAAAACCGGTGTTACCATATTAATTTATCATCGACTTGTCAAACACGCCACTCAAACACACTCACTAAGCCACAGAGCACAAACCCCCCGAGCCCTGTATCAGGGGTGCAGTGAGCTCACGTTTTTTTCCTGTAGTTTCAGCGGTATGAAGCAGCCTTTTCTATCCTCTCTATTGACTACAGTGGGCTTCATTTCAGAACCCAGTTGTTGGGGAGAAATACACAAGCTCAGAGCGACACAAACAGGTGCAGTTTTATGGCGTTCGCATTGACTGCGTTTTTTTTTTTTTTTGTTTTTTTTTTTTTTGTTTTTGTTTTTATCACACCGATGCCTTTGTTACCGATTGCAGCTACAAAGCTTGGACCATCCACGACTTGTCACACAGGAACAAGTTTCCAAAACACACCTATTCAACACCTCACTGTTTAAGTGTTTTGTTTTATGTATATTTCTATCTCTCTGCTTTTCTCTCCCTCCATTTTTTTTTTTGGGGAGTGGGGGGAGGGGGATGAGGAGTGGCCTTATTTTGGGAGACATGATACATGCCCGTTTCCAAAAAGACAACAGAGAAAATAAAGAAGTGGAAACAGAGGAGTGCTGGAAACTAAAACGCGATTTTGTTGTGATTAAATAAAAGAGGATATGCTCCGTCTCTCTCTCTCTCTCTCTCTCTCTCTCTCTCTCTGCCCCTCCCTCCGCCCGACAGACGGCAGGCAACAAATGCACCGCTTTAGGGGCCTATCTGCGATTAAAACGTAAATCAAGCCCAGGTGAAAAGCGCCCAATACCGCCCCCCCCCCCACCCGTCCCCGATTATTCTGCTAAAATCAATGTGGTGGTGCTGTAACTTCAGAATGAGATTTGCTGTAGTTGTTGGTGAATTCCTGTGGGACCGAAAAGCAAGAGACTGGCTGTGCAGCTGTTGTTATTCGGGACGAGCCTGACGAAATGTATCGTCACGTTTTGAGCGATGATGACGCGAGGCGCGCGGAAAAAAAAAACATAAAAAACGCAATCCCAAACATTGTGACAGCTTCTTGATGCGGTCCGAAAAATAGGAACTTACCAACGCTCAAAACAAAGACTGAATATACAAAATGGAGGTATTTTATCCGGGTTGTAGCAAACCATTCCCCAACCATTCAACCATCCCTAACTGTTGGACGCTTTCTTTATCGCAACCAAATGAATCCAAAGAAAGTTTCTCCGCGCCCAACTCCTTTGGGCACTAGATTCACAATTTTTTACTTAATTTTAACAACATGTTCCCCACTGACTCCCCCCCCACCCCCCCCCCCACCGGTATTCACAAAAGTTCACTGTACACCGCACAAAGAAAATCAGGTTATTTAGCTAAATTAACCATTTGTACAAGAATGTGTTTTAAAATAAAAGTAAATCTGGAACAGCTTGCTTCACACTGGTCTAATATAACAGAGCCCGGAACAGCCTGCTTCGTATTGGCCTTACCTAACAGAGCCTGGAACACCCTGTTTCGTATTGGCCTTACCATTCAAGAGCCCGGAACAGCCTGCTTCGTATCGGCCTTACCATTCAAGAGCCCGGAACAGCCTGCTTCGTATTGGCATTACCATTCAAGAGCCCGGAACAGCCTGCTTCGTATTGGCCTTACCTAACAGAGCCCGGAACACCTTGCTTCGTATTGGCCTAACCTAACAGAGCCCGGAACACCCTGTTTCGTATTGGCCTTACCATTCAAGAGCCCGGAACAGCCTGCTTCGTATCGGCCTTACCATTCAAGAGCCCGGAACAGCCTGCTTCGTATTGGCCTTACCATTCAAGAGCCCGGAACAGCCTGCTTCGTATCGGCCTTACCATTCAAGAGCCCGGAACAGCCTGCTTCGTATCGGCCTTACCATTCAAGAGCCCGGAACAGCCTGCTTCGTATTGGCCTTACCTAACAGAGCCCGGAACACCTTGCTTCGTATTGGCCTAACCTAACAGAGCCCGGAACACCCTGCTTCGTATCGGCCTTACCATTCAAGAGCCCGGAACAGCCTGCTTCGTATCGGCCTTACCATTCAAGAGCCCGGAACAGCCTGCTTCGTATTGGCCTTACCTAACAGAGCCCGGAACACCTTGCTTCGTATCGGCCTTACCTAACAGAGCCCGGAACACCCTGCTTCGTATTGGCCTTACCTAACAGAGCCTGGAACAGCCTGCTTCGTATTGGCCTTACCTAACAGAGCCCGGAACAGCCTGCTTCGTATTGGCCTTACCTAACAGAGCCTGGAACAGCCTGCTTCGTATCGGCCTTACCTAACAGCCCGGAACAGCCTGCTTCGTATCGGCCTTACCTAACAGAGCCCGGAACAGCCTGCTTCGTATCGGCCTTACCTAACAGAGCCCGGAACACCCTGCTTCGTATCGGCCTTACCTAACAGAGCCTGGAACAGCCTGCTTCGTATCGGCCTTACCTAACAGAGCCCGGAACAGCCTGCTTCGTATCGGCCTTACCTAACAGAGCCCGGAACACCCTGCTTCGTACTGGCCTTACCTAACAGAGCCCGGAACACCCTGCTTCGTATCGGCCTTACCATTCCAGAGCCCGGAACACCCTGCTTCGTATCGGCCTTACCTAACAGAACCCGGAACACCCTGCTTCGTATCGGCCTTACCTAACAGAGCCTGGAACTCCCTGCTTCGTATCGGCCTTACCTAACAGAGCCCGGAACACCCTGCTTCGTATCGGCCTTACCTAACAGAGCCCGGAACACCCTGCTTCGTATCGGCCTTACCTAACAGAGCCTGGAACACCCTGCTTCGTATCGGCCTTACCATTCGGAGCCCGGAACACCCTGCTTCGATTTGGCCTTACCTAACAGAGCCTGGAACACCCTGCTTCGTATCGGCCTTACCTAACAGAGCCTGGAACAGCCTGCTCTTGAAGATCCGGATGACACGCTCGATCGCCGTCCTCAGCGGCTTGTCCTGCGGCTTGCTCAGGCGGCTGTGATATTCTTCCAGAAGCTCAAGAGCCCGGTGTGCGTCTGAAAGCACACGTAATTGACGTAATCATGACGTCATCATGACGCTCACATAAAGAAAAACAAACAAGCTATATTCATATTCCACCACAAACGTGTTTCGATTGAGTGACCTTTTTTCTGAGGGGGGAGGGGGGGTATCGATTGTTTAATAATATTATCTATTACGATTAATGCCAATGATTTTTACCTTCCATGTTTTAGTAGCATGGTATTCGCTTAGAATACATGTAACCTTACTGACCTAACCTAAAACAGAGAGCAGTGTGTGGTGTGTTTACAAGGATGTTGTGTGAGTTAATTAGTAGGTTTCTAGACAGTTCTGACCCACGTCACTTCAGCCCTCATGCATTACCCAAAGGACCATGAAAGCCGCCCAGACCTCAACGAACACCCACTAAAATAAAGTTGTTACATTCTCTGCAGGGTTCGCGATGGCGGGGTTTTTGTCCACTTTTTTGGGGCATTTTTTTACGAAATGACCCACTTTTTTCCGAACCCACCAAATCTTTCTGGACCCAACTGAGTCACACTTTCCTTTTTTGAGTAATTTTCCTGAGAACCCAGCGCGAACCCTGCTCTGGATTTCCGTGGAAAGCCAAAAGCTACAGTGACCCATTTGGGAAAACTGAAAAGTGCGTACTGGTAGGTACAATCCGTACCAATGGTACACAGTGCCCTGCTAAAAGTGCGTACCCCTCGCTAAAAGTGCATACCAGGGTACGTACCATCTCTATGAAAGTGCGTACCAACCGCGTACGGTACGCAGAGTACGCGGCCCAAATGAATCCTTGAAGCTATGCTCTTCTTGCAGCAACAGATGGACATTATATAAACCTCATCTTTTCCTGCACTTTTCTGCGCTAGAACGGTCTATTCTGAATTACAACTGTAGCATTTAACCCCCCCCCCCCCCTCCCCAATATAATAATAACAGTAAGGAGAACCTAGGCGAAGTATTAAAACTTGGGCAAAAAATAATATTTTTAAAATTACTTTCTCATTTCAAGTGGAATTTCAGAAACAAAAATTCAGCCTAATTTTGGTTTGTTTTTCATTTACAGGCAAAACGGATTCTGAAAGCTTTCTAGGAAATCTGTTTGCCACTTCGAAACCTTTCCAGAAAAAAAAACACAGCTTTGCTGCTTACTCTATGAAACGGTATCCCTCCCCCCCCCCCAAACTTGGGTCCTAGGGCCGGTATGGTCAGAGGAGTAGTAAAGACAAAATGACGGACCAGTAAACAGAGAGAGAGGGACAAAAAAAGGTCCGAAAAATTGGCCCCGTACAGCTTCAGTATAATCTTTGCACGTATTTGACTTGCCAGGCGTTAGTAATAATCACAAATAAATACAGTTTCAGGTTACTTTCAGAGTGACCGCCAATATTATGATGAATATTACACCTGTCTTTCAAGGTGAGTGTCAACATTTTGATGAATGCTGCACATGTTTTTCAGGGTTTTGGACTCACAAACTAATACTTTTGGATTTGTCAGTGACGTTCGACCTTTCCAACGACCATTCTGCTTGTTGGGAGTCGTTACAAGGTCTCGGAATAAGTCAACCACGGTCACAATAAGTCAATTACAGCCACAATAAGTCAACTACAGTCACAAGATAAGTCTTATCCAGCCGACCACCGTTAGCTGTCTCTCTTTATCTACCCTCCCACACCTACTGTTTACAACCAGTCGAGCACCGTTAGCTGTCACTCTTTATCTACCCTCCCACACCTACTGTTTACAACCAGCCGACCACCGTTAGCGGTTACTCCTGTTCTACCCTACCACACGTCTACAACCAGCCGATTTCGTTTTCTTCCACAACTTTCCATCAACACGTCCCATCCCAATCTTAGACACTTTTCAGGTTACATATTAATTGTTACTACCAACGGCTGCCCACTATCCCGTGAGGGTGCAGATTGCACAGTCAGTTTGCTCATGTTAAAAAATGCATCGTCACACTCCGCAGGGTCACCACACAAACAAGCACATTTTTTAACATCCAGAGGGTTCCTTGTGAAGTCACACCATTCAACCTTTCCATGTGAAGTCACACCACTCAACCATTCCTTATGAAGTCACACCACTCAACCATTCATTGTGAAGTCACACCACTCAACCATTCCTTGTAAAGTCACACCACTCAACTATTCCATTTTAAGTCACACCACTCAACCATTCCTTATGAAGTCACACCACTCAACCATTCATTGTGAAGTCACACCACTCAACCATTCCTTGTAAAGTCACACCACTCAACTATTCCATTTAAAGTCACACCACTCAACCATTCCTTATGAAGTCACACCACTCAACCATTCCTTGTAAAGTCACACCACTCAACTATTCCTTGTAAAGTCACACCACGCAACCATTCCTTATGAAGTCACACCACTCAACCATTCATTGTGAAGTCACACCACACAACCATTCCTTGTAAAGTCACACCACTCAACTATTCCATTTAAAGTCACACCACTCAACCATTCCTTATGAAGTCACACCACTCAACCATTCCTTGTGAAGTCACACCACTCAACTATTCCTTGTAAAGTCACACCACGCAACCATTCCTTATGAAGTCACACCACTCAACCATTCATTGTGAAGTCACACCACTCAACCATTCCTTGTAAAGTCACACCACTCAACTATTCCATTTAAAGTCACACCACTCAACCATTCCTTTTAAAGTCACACCACTCAACCATTCCTTGTGAAGTCACACCACGCAACCATTCCTTGTGAAGTCACACCACGCAACCATTCCTTGTGAAGTCTTCTCCAACGCAACCTCTGACGTTGAAAATGCATGTCAAAGTTCAGACCTTAAAAAAAACCTTATGTTACTCTGTAGAGTGAATGGAATCCAAAAATGAGATAAAAATAGATTCCGGTTTCCGAAATAACATAGGTATCAAATAACACCTATATAAACTCCCGAAAACGGTCTGCATCCTACATGATATATTGGGAGTTTCTCCGGAATATCCGTCTATTTTAGTTGCAAATAACGCAACCACAAGCCGTGGTTTTTCCATAACTGCGTTGGATCTTTTAAAATAAACAGATTTCACCTGTCATCTGGCAAAATATATATATATATATATATATATATATATTATATATATATATATATATATATATATATATATATATATATATATATGTATATGTATATGTAACTGTATTCTGTTTGTGGGTCATATAATCACAGGGTTATGGGATTACCTTAGGTATTGTTGTGACTGGACTCCGTTCAAAAAGAAAAAAAAAATTGAACTATTTCGCCTCTCGGATGTCTACACATATTTTTTTCAAACCTCACCATTGCTCTTAACCAGGCTTATAAAAATATAAAATGATGCCTAAACAGTTTGGTTCACCGAAACATGCCACAACAGCTCTTGTTTTATTGCTGCCGAACACACGATCAATTTGGAATCTTTTACCTGCAGTTTTCGCGACATAGACATTACACCGACAGGCTGTTATCGAAAACATAACCCCAGAGATATAGCCAAATCGCACTCTTTGATTTCAGGATCGAAGGTTTGCTCCGATTGCAAGATAATAGTGCTAGTTCATAAAAACCAGCAAAATTTCGCATCAATCACGATTTCAAAAAAAAAAAAAAAAAAAAAACACTTTTAAAAGATTTTACCACATACGAATAATTAAAACCTATATCGCAAATTATTTAAAAACGTTTAACAACCTGTCATTTCAGTAACGAATTTATTAATTTTTGTCCCAGTACTTTTACCTGTCTTTTTTAACATTGAGCGCCACGAATTTCAAAATACCAAAATCATAACCCCAAATCTGAAACTGCGATTTGACATACTGAAAGGGAAAATCTGCGTTTTCTTAATTAAGAGCAGATAGAATTGGTTAGAGCAGGTCGAAAATGATGACAACATTGTTTTGAATTCTCACTAACCTTTCGACAAAAATATTCCTTATTATGGTTATACGACGGAGAGGAGATAGATTTGGCTACAGGGGCATAGAAAATAAATTTATACACAATTCCGAATCTATCAATAATCTTAGGATATATTTTACAGATAATCATCAATCTCTTTATTTACATTTTTGGTCACTTGACTTCGGACACATGACATTTAAATTAAAGCCCAGTGCATAAACAAACATTTGACAGCTGAGCGTAGAAGCTGACTTTTCTGCACTTTAACGAAGGAATAAAAGATGTGCATCAAATCAAAAATTTGTTCCTGTTCTGCAAAGGGCATTTTATGCATGAACTTCCAGTAAATGTGTTGAACAATAGTACTGGTGTGAAGGATTCCCGCCTCAGAATATGAAGTTGGCCCCCATTAGCGGAACAATGTAAGGCTTCGTAGCTCTGACAGAGAAATATACGATGCTACTCAAGTCAGAGCTAACTCGGAGCTATAGCATTCTGTAGCTCCGAGCCAGCTCTGACCTGTATAACATCGTATATTTCTCTGTCAGAGCTACGAAGCCCACCCCCCCCCCCACCCCCTCCACTGTTCCGCTAATAGTACACCCACAATATTTGACTTTTTATTTTTAACATTCTTTTTTAAATATTCATTCAGAAGTTTTTTTGGTGGATAGTTGCAAAAATTATTATTACTTTTTCGCGCAGTAAAGTATGCTCCCTGTATACAAACAAATGTCAATTATTGCGGAAGATTTGTGGTTACTTCTGTGTTATTTTCATTATTATTTTTAAGAAAGCGTAACACAGAAGTTGTATATCATTACCGTTGTACTTTACGGGTCTTTAGCAAATGCCAATAGACTTGTGAGTCGTCGAATCCTGCACAACCTGACCATAGGGGTGTGTCAAAGCGAGCACAGTTGACTTAGGCCACATTCTTTTGGACCTCTCAGAAAACTGAGAATCCACTCTCCAAACAGACCAGAGAAGCTCCAGAGACACCGTCCAAAAGAACACGTCTAAAAAAATCGAGAAATAAAAAACACAAATCTAGCTATTTTGTGCTTATTTCAGATAAATATGTAATTCATATGCCCAGAAATATATCCTGTGACAATCGTTTGTTGGGGCATTGGTTTAAATGTGATCTGTTTTACCTAATAACATCCCTACCACTTCAGCAGTACCAACGGTGTTACAGATTAGACCTCAACCTATAGTAATTGAGGTTAAACCTTTGGGTCCTCTTGTATTTCACTATACTTAGTGCAATTACGTCTAAAATCTTCCTTGACCTAAATTTCTACCCTTAAATATCTATATTTCACATGCATTTTTGCAAATAAGTTGTAGAATTGCCTTTGTTTACATTTCCGCCATCTTGTATCTGACCTTCTCGAGAGAAGTTTTCCGAGACAAAAACTGTCTCTAGATAACGAGAACTTCTCCAAGAGAACACCTATCGATTTTCCGAGAGCCTCTTGATTTTTCGAGACGGTCCAAGAGAATGTGGCCTTACTTATCGTTGTACGGCGAGGCTTTCAAGCGGTGCGTCGAAACTTTGTAGCGTACGAGGGAGAGGATATAGAATTGGCTAGAGTAGATCGTAATTGGTGACAACAAAATGCTAAATTCCAACTCCACTGAATAAGCCAGGTGCAAGTTTTGCAACCCTATCGACTTAAATATACACCATTTTGTGATATTTGACAAAATAAATTTGTTTTGAACCACGGAAGATGTTCTTTTTCATTTCACCAATTTCGATCTACTGTAACCATTCTTTCTCCTCCCCCTTGTACCGCTTCTTGGAGCTGTAGCATTCTGGTAATCTGCTTAGACTACGAGTAGTTGCAATGATTAAAATGCTAAAAATAAAAAAAATTGCAAAAGACATCAACACTTTTATAATCACCTTGTTTTCGCACAGGCATCTCGTGGATTTTACAGCCTGATGTTATCCTTGGCAAAACTGTCAAAAAGTGAAAATTATGCACCGAATAGGCACAGGTGTGATTTCTACCACCAGGCGGGTTACACAAAATGTTCTCAATGGGAGATCTGTTGTACTGTTATATCCCGCAAAATGCGGCGGTATATATGATTTTCTTATTGTATACAACACCAAAATATACAAATTTAGCCAATGTTTTCATTATTTGAATCCACTTCCTGCAAAATGGAGGACAACTAATCACGTGACAAAGGGAGCATAGATTTTGTGGACCATGTTAATTGATTCAGGTGAGATGTTCCAGTTGCAGTGACCCATGCAGATTTCATACAAGAACATAAATCCAGCCAAGCTCAGAAAACAACATTTAAAACTCTGTATAAGCAACTATCTTTGGTTTATCTAAGATCGGCGTAGCTGATGAGAACATGATTGGTTAAGATAATGAAACTTAAATGAAACTTAAATGTCGTATTCACAAAGTTACCTGTAAAGTTAATAGATTCCGTTTAACTGATCAGGTAGCAAACAGAACAGTTGATAGTTGATTAATAAATTTAACGTTAATGATAAAACAAATTCTTGTGAAAATTGTTTATATAATTTAATTAAATCAGCTTATATGCCTTGTGTGCTGTACAATTAACTGCGTAGTTAACTTTTGTCAAAAAGAGGGCTGGTGTTGCAGCGAAGTCTCTGAATGTCAACCTCCTCCCCCTCCTCCTCCTCCTCCTCCTCCTCCTCCTCTCTCTCTCTCTCTCTCTCTCTCTCTCTCTCTCTCTCTCTCTCTCTCTCTCTCTCTCTCTCTCTCTCGCTCTCTCTTTCTCTCTTCCTCTCTCTCTCTTTCTCTTTCTTTCTTTCTTTGTTTCTTTCTTTCGTTTTCTCTCTTTTTCTTTCTCTCACTTTTGTCTCTCACACTCTCTCGTACCGATGTAATGGAGTTGTATGACACTTTTCTGAGAAAGGTCTAACTTTTTCATCATTAAAAAAATCATCCAGGTACATGGTTTTAATTTCACCGACAATTACTTTACCTCTATACTGTTTAATTCGGTACATCTTCAGGTGTAAAATCTTGAAGTATTGTTTATGAAACTATCCATAAGGCAATCATCACAATCTCGGTGTGACGGGAGGTCACTACAAAGATCGTGTACTTATAACGCAACAAAATACCTCAACGTTTAGTCATGTGTCTATGGTTTAGTGGGGATGTCGTAATATTCTAATTGTTTTTCATATATCTACTGCAAATTGCCACAATTTAAGATAACTGAGCTAGACCAGACCCAGACCCAAGCAAATTTTAGGTCGCTGTATGAACAGAATTTCGCTTACTTAACTAAGGTCACTGAAATTTAGTTGTCTCAGCTAATGTTGCTTTAAGTGCGTTAAGGAAATAATAGTTTTAGAATATGCTGACTTGTGATACTTATGCAAAATAGTGGCTTAACGCACTGGGGATGTTTTCACAAGTCATGTTTTGCCGTTTATAACAAATGATGTGAATTGAGTTGAGGTCGTAAAATATTAAATGTGCACACACGGAGCATAAATCACGTCACATATGGTATATTAGTGCAATATTTAAAAAAGTTAGATTTTAAAATCTGTCTAGTCATTAACGGCGAAGAATTAAAAAGATATAATAGATACGATATCCAGCTATATTACAACCCCTGTCACTTTATCTGTATATCAAAGCAATCTTAAAATTCGAAAAATACTTAGTTTTAGATTTTTTCACGGGACATGTTGTGATATGACAAGAAATCATAATGACGAAACAATCTTTAAGTGCGATGCTCTAAATTTACAATGAATATATATGAACTAAATTAAGTCGGGCAATGAAATGCGAACAAATATTTCATTCCTTATCCAATTCTTTATCCAACAGTAAAAAGGAAGTAACTACAAGCCATAACTACATAATATGAACAAACATGAGATTAAAAAACATTTCGAAAATAGTTTTTCGTCAAAGAAATAGACTCTATTTTAAAAACAAGAAAACTTACGTATAACGTACACTGATCTGATTTTAGGCAACATTTCAAGAAGCAACTAAAATAAAGAATGATATAAGCGGAAGCTACATTTGCCTGAAGTATTTAATTTCATTATGTTCATTTTTACCAGAACAATAGCTTGTAAACTTGTCACCTTCCATCATGGATTTTTCAATGTGTTAGCAGCTCTCAACAAGTAACACACTGACACACAGAACTGCGCACTGAATACCCTACATGTCTCTCCTAATAGGCATTAATTGACCATTGTTTGCATTACGTCATCAGGTTCTTTCAAAACAGCGTTATATGCTAACAGAGTGAGTTATATAGTTAGATATAGATGTTTTTAAAAGTTAGAAAGCTCTACTTCTGTAATACTACGCATGCATAATACGAAAAGGCGATCCTGCAACGTGCTACGATAAATAGGGAGATAGGACATAGCGACACAGTACCGACGCTGTCTCGATATCACACCTGGCAGGAGTAGTATCACAGTTTGCTTAAATAAACCTAAACCTTCGGTCGAAATATGTTTCCTACCCAAACGGTAATGGTTTTAGGATAACCGTTTCCCATGAATCATTGACTTGATCGATTGAGCGCTGCAGAGCTTGTATTTGTCTGCGGCGTTTGCCCCACCCCAGCGACACGAGGAGAACACATATCAGAATAAGTAGCTTGTCTGTAATGACTGTAATGATGAAAGAGTGGAGAGGGGAGATATTTCAGACAAATACCACTGTTCTGTCGGCTGTTGGACGCTAAAGGTCGAGGGACCTAAGCAAATCTGACACCAAACCAAATGCATTCAAATCAACCAGACTCGCGTTTGAGTATAAACGTAAGTACTGAATGATGTAACCTGATCAATCTACGAGAAACCTTCCTGACCTCGACGAGATAAACAAAGACGTCAGCAACTACCACCATGGCCGCAACAGACAGCGAAA
Source organism: Protula sp. h YS-2021 (assembly GCA_949752745.1). Lineage (NCBI taxonomy): Eukaryota > Metazoa > Annelida > Polychaeta > Sabellida > Serpulidae > Protula > Protula sp. h YS-2021. The sequence goes on from OX457034.1 coordinate 1,497,101, forward strand.
AGTCACCAATGGCATGAAATGTGCCAATTGTGACAAATAAACCTTATTTGTGACGTCTTTGTGAATCGTCTATTTTCTGTAAAACACACTCTGTGAAAACTGTTGTTCTCCATGAAGAAAAACTTACGCACCAAAGGTTGAGCTCAAACAAAGAAGGTTCTGGGTTACAATACTCCCAAGGAGTTTGGAGCAGGCAGTCATACTACAGGGGAACTCGGAAACTTCTGACGTACGGCAACCAAATCAACAGTTCTGGCAGGCCTGGAGCTGCAAGCAACAGATGTTTCGGTCCTCACTGTTTTAATGACAACCTTCAGTATGCTCGGCGACGGTGGAAATGCAAAAAATACCACCGGAGACCAATGCTAGAGCGCCAACAATGCTAACTCCGAACACGGGGATATGTAAACCGACAGACGCTTCTTGACCAGCGATATGAACGCTGTGGGCAACACAGAGCGCTTCCTATCGTCTGGCGTTGATGGCAAGGTTTGATTTCGCTCTCTAGGAGGTTTTTTTGGGGCGTAAAATTAGGCTGTGCTGTCTCTTTCGGCAACTTAGGAGTAAAACGCTCTATTAATCTGCCTATGGAAGCAAAATGCAGCTTACGGGCAAACCCCTGAAGGATATTTCAGTGTGGTAGTGTCTGGTCACCGCACAGAACCACCAAAGACGAAATAAAATAAATGCTAAGAATAAGTAAGTCTGACGGGGCTGCAACCACGGAGTCAAATAAACGGTCACGTAGCAAATTATTGTCTGGTTCAAGAAACTTGCATAACGCCTGAAAAGAAAGTTTTAGAATTTCCCGCGTTATCTCTTCTAAATCCCACAGTCCCTTTCCGATAGCGGAACACTTGATTCAGGGTTGATATTCGACAAGCGCGGACCCATCAGCAGTCGCTGGTGGACGCGATCACTGGTGGTGGATGCAGACACAACCACTCTCTCAGTTTCAATACTTGATGCAACAACTCTTCCATCACAAGGTTTTCCTTCTGCTGCGGTTGTGACTGGGCATAGAGACAAAAAGACGGTCTCATCACTTGAGGGTTTGACGACGTATGTGATGCCGATGAAAGTTCTGAACATTAAAAGTCCCTAATCGGTTGATGACGTCAAATGTGTAATGGACGCATTCTCCTTCTGAACGGAGCAAGCGGTGACACCGCTGGTATCGCAACAGGCAAAGTTGCCTGTAAAGATAGTTTGTTTCGGTATGATAAGACTGCGGGGAAGCTCAAGCTCATTCAACTGCTCTGGCCCCTCTTCTCATGGAAACGAGTGCTCGCCGGATGAAGGCGAGGATGACCCATTAACTGATTCATCGTCAGGATGCTTTTTCTTCTTCTTTAATGTTGTACAGAGGTCATCAACGGTAGGCAGGGCGGTTGTGGCATTCTGATTCTGTCGTAACTGTCACTGAAGGAGGCCACCGACCCCTGTTTAGATGCAAGACTACGGAGTACTGTTAGATCTTTATCGGACGAATGTCTAAGTGTGTCCGGATGTAATTTCAAACTTTCAAACAAGCGAACTTCTTAAGTGGAAATAGGTCCTGTACACGGCGAAGCTCTGTCTCTGCAAAAGTCTGTTTCACTGGTAAATTAATTTGTGATTCAGTGTTTAGAGGAAGGGTGACGTCTAGGATAAGTGCTTGGTCTACAGTCGCGTTAGTTTCAATTATTACATCACAGGTACGACGGCACTCTGTCAACGAAACAGACTGGATAGACATGCACAGCCGGTGGCGATCCCCCAATACTTACTTGCAATGCCAGGGCGACATTCACATGATGGGGGTCGACGAAGTACGCCCACTTGTAATGACAAAGACACTATGGAGAGAGTCACTGGCTTAGCCTTAAGTTTACTCTTTTATCACTTCTTGGAAATGTCAGTCTCAGATTTCTCGATCGTAGTAGTGCCAGCGAGTGAACCGCAAACCGGACAAGATAAACTTAAGTATACATACACATAGTAACGAAGAGAAACAATTCACATTGAAATTGATCCATCAGAACTGAAAAAATATGAACGATCAAAACTTCTTGTTTATCGGATCGCAATAAGTTGGGAAGAGCTAGGCGAAGTGACTGGCACTGTACCTATGCTGATTGGTCGCTTCATTGACAAAGCATTGTAAACACAGCAACGGGTGAATTTTCAAATTGGCCGTGCTATCCTGCAAATTTTTATTATGAATTCCGATAAGCAATATTAACACACTATAAATCCTATAGTGATAACTTCGTAGTCTACAATCTGATATTTTCGAAATTGAAACCGGTTTTCACTAATAAAAGGAAGTTACTGCATTGTAAGATATTTCGGTTTTTCCTTAGTGTCCCACCACAGTGTTGATTTAAATTTCGAAAATATCTGTTTTTAGACTATGAATTCATCCGTATTGATTTTCAGTTGCATTGGTATTGGTAAACCTGCCTTACTTCTGATTTTAGACAGAGCACACATATATACTGAAAGGTATTTATTTTCTGTGTGCTGCTCTAAATGAGTTCATTATAGTGACAAATTAAAGGCTTATTCCGCTTTATTATCTGACCCCATGACAATTATTTAATTATATTTAAATGGCCACTTGGTGTTTTTGTGCCATAAGCAAACATACTTCAGTGATACATGTTTTGCTAGTTATGCTTCCCCGCATATCGGTAGAAAAATCATTATCTGTCCCTCTAGTAATCTTACACGAAATGCAGCATAACTTATGACAGCTTCCATATAAAATGTATGGTGATAATTATATTTTGTTGATTTTACCTTCAGTGTCATCAGCCCAAAAGCCAACTGACTAATATATGTTTTGTTGGCAAAGTTTTGCCATTTTTTTTGTCATACCTTTTACACGATTAAACTGACCGCCTTCGTTTGACTTCCGGGGAAATCATTCACATACAAATCGTTGTCATGCAATCATAGAACAAAAGCTAACCAGTCCCTTACACACGGACACTTGGCAGAAGCACGTGTACAATTTTTGATCAAGTTTTCTGTTGAGTGTAGGTCCTAAAAAACTTACCCTTTTGCTGGAAACAAGGAGAACTGAATGAATCATCCTCCCTCTTTAAACGAAGTGGCACTCCGCGCTGACCACATCTGACATCAAATTTACCCAAATTTCAATGAATTGCATTTGACACGCATGGCAGCACATGTACTACCTAGTGGCTCCGTGCTTGATTTTGACATGCTATCTTAACATAATCTAGTGGAAGTGTGTGTTGTTTTTGTTAGCAAAATATAGCACAATGCTGTGTCAAGTTTAGAAGTTTTTCATGTGGTAGAGCTGACGTAATGCAGGTGTGCCCTGATGTTCTGGTGTTTTGGTTATTCTTACAGCGGTTCAAATGATGACCCTAGATGCAAAATATTAATATGTTTCCAAATAATATCAAAGTCCAAAAACAGATGTTCGTCCATTGTCTGGTGTCACGTATGAGTGAATTTTAAGGTCACAGATCGCATTATAATCTTGTATGGATTTTAAGAGCCAAATCATTAGAAAACGTTCTGTTAAATATATATAAATGAACATCAGTATTAAAGCGAATTCTTGAGCAAACGTCGATTGCAGAAAACATCGCGTCGGTTTTGTTGCAACAGAACTGCGATAGACATTGGCATTCGCGAGACTTCTTGAAATCTGCCAGCACGTGAGCTTGAGATCTGTCAGCACGTGAGCTTGAGATCTGTCAGCACATGAGTTTGAGATCTGTCAGAACGTGAGCTTGAGATTAGCCATCCCACGAGCTTGAGATCTGTCACCACGTGAGCTTGAGATCTGTCAGCACGTGAGCCTGAGATCTGCCAGCACGTGAGCTTGAGATCTGCCAGGTTATGAGCTTGAGATCTCTCAGCACGTGAGCTTGAGATCTGCCAGTACGTGAGCTTGAGCTTAGCCAGCTCACGAGCTTGAGATCTGTCAGCACGTGAGCTTGAGATTAGTCAGACCATGAGCTTCAGATCTGTCAACCCGTGAGCTTGAGATCTACTAGCATGTGCCGATGAGAACTATCAGCACGTGAGCTTATATCTGCCAGCACCTGAGATTGAGATCTGCATGGTCATGAGCTTGAGATCTGTCAGCCCGTGAGCTCGAGATCATCTAGCATGTGACCCTGAGAACTGCCAGCACGTGAGCTTGAGATCTGTCAGCACGTGAGCTTGAAATCTGCCAGTACGTGAGCTTGAGATCTGCCAGATCTTGAGCTTGAGATCTGTTTGCACGTGCGCTTGAGATTTGCTAGCATGCGCGCATGAGATTTGCCAGCATGTGAGCTTGAGATCTGTCAGCACGTGAGCTTGAGATCTGCTGGCATGTGAGCCTGAGATCTACCAGTACGTGAGCTTGAAACCTGCCAACACATGAGCTTGGGATCTGCCAGCACCTGAGACTCCAGGAAGGTATAACCCTGGAATTAGTAGCCCTACAGTGAGGTGTCGACAGCATGAGGCATAATTTAACGGCTCGAATGCCCGTTCAAGCAGTTACTTTGGCAGCAATTTGTTGCCGAAATCTCTTCTTTTGGTCACAGCAGCATCAAGACTGAATTAAGTGAGGAATCGCGATTTTGCATTAATCGTGTTTACGTATATGTGCTCGTGTGAAGAAGAGTTGGCGAACGGCGCACAAGCTGTTACTTTCGAGAGGCTGATCAATCGGATAGTGCAAACGTAATGGTCTGGAATCTTTGTTAACAGTGAATGTCTTTGGTCATTACTGATGGCACATTAACAACCCGCCGTTACATAGACGAGGTTTAAATCACTATGCCGTGCAACATCAAGAACTGATCTTCCAACAGGATAACGTGTGCCCATATTAAACTACAGATTACATCCATACTGAGGGGACCTGAGTTCTACCGTGGCCGTCCTTTTCGCATATCTCAACCCTATCGAGCATTTATGGGAACATTTGGGTCAAAGAGTAGCGTTCAGGGATTACCACCCACGCAACAGTGCACAGCTCATTGTTGAGTGGATATGCATACGACAATGCAATATACAGTAAAAATATATGATCCGGAGAGGACTGATCCACAAACCCTCCCGCAGCATGTAGCACTGGTAGCACGGGCCTGTACCACACGAGCGGGAGGACTGACCCACAAGCCCTCTTGCAGCCTGTAGCACTGGCAGCATGAACCTGACATTCGGGTACAAACATCGTACATCTCCGAGGGAAGGTGTTCAGATCAGTTCAAACCCGTGTGTGGTTTTATTCTTATTTCATGAGTGAATTTTGGTACACGTGTATTTTTATATAAATTAAACATTTATTTGAAGTAGAGATGACGACAGCGATGCATAGACAATGAAGCTAAAAGTGGTGATGGTGATGCTCAAACAAGGAGGCATGAATGGTGATGAGGGTAAGCAGGCAATGAGATATAGATAACGACGGTGATACGTAGATAATGAGTGACAGATGATGATTGTGATGTGCAGGCAATGAGATATAGATAACGACGGTGATACGTAGATAATGAGTGACAGATGATGATTGTGATGTGCAGGCAATGAGATATAGATAACGACGGCGATACGTAGATAATGAGTGACAGATGATGATTGTGATGTGCAGGCAATGAGATATAGATAACGACGGCGATACGTAGATAATGAGTGACAGATGATGATTGTGATGTGCAGGCAATGAGATATAGATAACGACGGTGATACGTAGATAATGAGTGACAGATGATGATTGTGATGCAAAGACAATGAAGACAATGAAGTATCGATGATGATGGTGATGTGCAGATGGTGGTGTGCAGACAACGATGCATAGATGCTGACGGTGGTGCACAGACAATGAGGGATAGAAGACGACGGTAATGTGCAGACAGTCAGGGATAGATGATGGGCTCATGTGCAGACAATAATGTATGGATGATGATGGCAGACGATAACAGACAGATCTGCATTCTTGATCCTTACAGCAAAATCGGGTTCTGCTACGTCTTCTCCATATCTTTTGGTTTCTCCACACATTTTCTATGAGCCTTTCATCTTTTTGTGATGATCGCGCGCTAGAGGAATCGTCGTAGTGCGTTGTGCACATAACAACACAAGCTCTTGCACTACCGCCAGTTTGGCAAAAGTCAATTGATCCCTGCAGTTTCATAGGATTTATTCGAAATTTTAGACTATTGCTTTTCATGTGAGGTTTCTTTTAAAACTTCTTCTTTTTGCGGACTTCCAGAAATCGGCCTCAAGCCGCAGTTTGAATTTTTTTGGGATCAAGTTTTTCAAAATGGTTCCTCTGCCAGTAATTTTAGTCAGGTTGCTTTCATTTTAGGCGTAGTCCAACTTTAAGGCGCTTTGAAATTTCTTTTTCTGAGATCCATGAGAGGTTAGGGAAATGCCAGTGCTTGAAAATCTTTCAGTAACCGGTGTTTATAATATGACTGACACTTTTTGGCGATCATATAGGCCTATTGATACTTGATTCTCTAGATCTCGGCTGGTCACAATGTTCCTGGACATTCTTCTTTTCTGCTACCCTTTCATTTTGCAAATTGAAATTTTCTGCTGTACTTGTGCCACTTTTTAACGTTCTCTCTGGCAACCAATAAACAAATATTAAATTATTTACATGAATCGATCACACGGCCATTATAGCGACTGATGTGGAAATGTTGCACTGGAACATTGGCTGAGCGACTTCTCTAAATATTTTATTTGATAATGGAAGTTTGTTCGTTTGTTAATGCGTAGTTAAAAGAAATCGATTGCGGCAGAAGTACAAGAAAAAACATCACACAAAACATAATAACAATAACAATGACAATAACAACAATAACAACAACAACAATAACAACAACAATAATAATAATAACAACAATAACAACAAGAACAATATCAACAGCAACAACAATAGCAAAAATAATAATAATTATTATAAATAACGGAAACAAAGAAAGAAATAATCGTCATATTAGCAGAATATAGAATAGAACAGAAAATATGAAGTTTTACTCTGATTTGTGGGTGAAAAAATCCTGAGGTACAGGCCACGGCAAATGTGCATTTTTCTTTTCAGTTGAAAAATTCACAGAATCTCCTGTTGATTTAAGACAAAAATACCACAAATCCTTTCAGGTGACGCTGTACTACTCCTGCCTCTGTCGATTGCTCGTTTCGTCATCCTCGATTTTTTTAAGTTTTATATTTCGAAAATAACTGCAATCATCACATACTTAAAAATATTTATGAACTCTCGTCCAATAAGAAGGCAGAATGCAGGTCCTTCTGTGATCAAATAATTTGGCGTATTGCTTGGTTGTGTCAGTTATAAGGGGGTGATGGAGGGTAGGGGGTGGCTTAATCTCGATTTCGATCTCGGCCTTGGGTAGGAGGCGAGGGGAGGGGTACTTAGTTTGGAAAACGTGGAACTTTTGATCGAAATAGAAAGGATAGCTGATGAACAATTAACAAGTGATTGCTGTTGAAGATTTCGTGAAATCATAAGGCTGGGTAATTTTTGACATGTCTTGCATTGAGTGCAGCTGGAGCGCTCACCGAAGTTCGCAAGGCTAGAAAGGATCGCTGAGCCTGTTTGCCTAAGATCCACCCAACCCGACTGTGGGGCACCCTCCTCCCTCCTCCTCTCCAACCAAACGCGGAGTGCACCTTTGAAAGAAATCCCTTTATGTGGGGAAAACGAGGTACTAATAAAATGACCCCCTCCCCCATTTTCACGAAATTGGCATTCCGCGCGGTCTGTGTCGGGCCCAGCAAATCCCCCTTTCCCCGCATTTTTGTTTGCTCTATCCTGCCCTCTCTCTCTCTCTCTCTCTCTCTCTCTCTCTCTCTCTCTCTCTCTCTCTCTCTCTCTCTCTCTCTCTCTCTCTCTTCTCTCTCTCTCTCTCTCTCTCTCTCTCTCTCTCTCCTCTCTCTCTCCCGCCCTCTCTCTTCTCTCTCTCTCTCTTCTCTCTCTCTCTCTCTTCTCTCTCTCTCTCTCTCCCTCCCTCTCTCTCTCCCGCTCTCTCTCTCTTCTCTCTCTCTCTCTCTCTCTCTCTCTCTCTCTCTCTCTCCCGCTCTCTCCTTTCACTCTCTCTCTCTCTCTCTCTCTCCTTTCGCTCTCTCTCTCTCTATATATATATACATATACATGCATACATACATACATACATACATACACAGAATTTCTCTGTGCTGCCCAATAACATTTATATTGAATAACACATAAAAAGTTGGGAGAAAAAGGTTATTGGAGTGCTCTTAATAAAAGATATGCCAATAAATGTGGCCAACCAGCAAAAAAAAAAAAAAAAAAAAAAAAAAAGCCTCTGTATGAGCATTTGATACACACATGGAGTCCCATTTCCATAGAAGGACATGGTGAATACAATCCAATACCGATCTGGCTTTTATTAGAACAATGGTAATATTGACACTGGATTACCCTATACCCGAAGAAGAGCAGTGGAACTTGTCTCCGCGCAAACTCTGTATACGAACGTAAACATACTAGAAAATCATTCACACACACAGATTTCGGGACTGCTCTGTGGTGAAAGTGGTGCTGACTTCAAGCCCACTTCGTTCGTCAATGGAAAAACGAGGAATACGCCTGCAGGGATTTTATTTACAAATCGAGATATGCAGTAGGAAGTTCTGAAGCATGGCATAGAAACGAAGGACAACAAAGTCAAACAGCGAGCTCAGTGATCAATTAAACGCGATTGCCAAACACATTAAAACACTCCTTGGTATTGGTATAATATTACAGACGAACTCTATTTAAAAACGAGGGGATATTTATATGAATAACACACAATCACGTTCACGGATAATAGGAGCAAAAATCGTAATATCTGAGTCTTTCGAGTGAGCCTTTTTTGTTGGCAGATTGTCGAAATTGTATTTTAAAATATGCGATTTTAAGGATTTGTTTGTGACATTACTAAGGGGTGAGAGGTCATAGCAGGTGAGTTGTTTTACTTCGTTTCCTACAACAAGGTCAACCTAAAGTTGTTAAGCGGTGTGCAGGACTTATATATTAAAATATCGTGCCAAGACTAATTGAAAATATTGACACAGATACATTTTGATAAAAAACCACCCGAACATAAGGTTCCAGCAAGCATTTAAAATCGAGTTCCTTTCCTTTATCAAAACAGAAATGGTGCAAATACCAGTTTCAGTTTATTCCCGCGTTTTCTTCCCGCATTTTGTTCCAGCATTTTTGTTCCAGCATTTTTTTTAGTAAAAGTAAATACATTCCAGCATTTTTGTTCCAGCATTTTTTTAGTAAAAAAAAAAAAAAAAAAAAAAAAAAAAAAAAAAAACCGAGAACCTGTTTCTCAAATGGGAAATATTGACCGCTTACCTCCCAAAAAATAATATTTTAAAACTCACTTTCTTGCTTCGAGCAAAATTTTGAAAGCTTTTCGGCTTGATTTTGATTTGCTTTCATTTTCAGACAAGACAATGTTATTTTTCAGATTCCGAAACGTTTCTATGAAACTGTTTTGCCACTTCGAAAACTTTCTAGAAAAAAATATAGCTTTGCTACTTACTCCACGAAACGGCATTTCCCATCCCCACCTCCCCGACTCTCATAAAACAGTGCGTAATTGAAACTGACAATTTATAAAACATTCAGCGTCTTTAAAATGACCAGGCAAGATTTTACATCCACGCGTCGTTCTCATAAAACCAGCACAAGCGTGTCTTCATGTTCGGCGTATTCGGGAAATAACGCACACATCATTCATGTAATGCACAGTGTGGTTGTTGTCAGATGCGAGAGGCTTGTGCAAATGCTGCTGCAGCCCTTACTCGTCGCGTTTCTTGATAAAAAATCACTCTTTTTATGCACCGCCTGACATATGTCAGCGGGGCATATAGTGTTTGACTTGTGCGTCCGTCTGTTCGTCCGTCTGTCTGTGTGTACGTTACGCTTTAGGTACAAAGTTTTATGGATCGCACTGTAGCGTAGCTATTTGGCCGGCAACTTCTTTGTTTTTGGGATATTGTTTCTAATATATTGAAGTTGTGCAGGACGTCGTCCTTTTGTCCGACGAAGCGTTTATTCGGTCGGAATTGGGGTTTGAACTTAGGCAATTTTACTGTAGTTAGATGTTTTATGTTTTATGTTTCATGTTTTGTGGATCGCACCTCACTCTACACATTTGTTTGGTGATTTATTTGTTTATAGATTATTGTTTCTAATATATTGAAGTTGTGCAGGACTTCGTCCGTTTGTCCGACGAGGCGTTTATTAGGTCGAAATTGACCTTTGAACTTAGGCAATTTTATTGCAGTTAGGTGCTCGTTACCAAGTTTTGTGGACCGCACTGTAGCTTAGCTATTTAGCCGGCAACTTTTTTTTGTTTTGGGGATATTGTTCCTAATATATTGAAGTTGTGCAGGACGTCGACCTTTTATCCGAGGAAGCGTTTATTCGGTCGAAATTGACCTTTGAACTTAGGCAATTTTACTGCAGTTAGGTGCTCGTTACTAAGTCCGTGCTTAGTCATTCTTTCTTCAAGAAGAATCCCATCCCTCAAATTAAGATTATGTCACTGACTATCCACCAGACGGGGTATTCGTACTCTGATGGGACACACCTCTAGTTTGCTCACGTTTTGATTATGAAAATGAAAACAAAAAGCAAGGTGTACAACTACATATGTGTGAAATTTAGGAGTCCTACGCCAGTATGTTTAGAGGAGTAGTAAAGACAAAACGACGGACAAGTAAAGGAAAAAAGTTCAGAAACATTGGCCCCGTACAACTTCAATATACTCTTTAAGTCTTCGACCAAATCGGAACTGAAGGGCTGTCTTGATTTGTAAATTAATGTTACGAGGATGGTGCCCAACCATATGCAAATGAGACACTTTTTAAAACATTCGTTTTACACGTAAAATCTTTTTCTTCAAAAACTGTTATGATACATTTAAATGAACAATTCTTGAAAATTTGGAAATATTTTAGGTTTTATCAAAACATTAAGGTTTAGATTCGTTCTATTTCCATAGCGTTTCCACCGTAGTGTCCTTCCAAAGTTTTGTTATTTTGCACTACAAGCCCTTGATGGAAAATCTCTGGAATATATTACATAGGCGTAGCCACCGGGGGAGGAGGGCCGGGGGCCTCACCCCCCCGCCCCCCCCCCCCCCCCCCCGCTTTTCAGAGTGGGAGTCATGGTGTCCTTCGGCCCTACCTCCGTTACGAAAATTTGCTCCCCCCCCCCCACCAGTTGTAAAAACGTGGCCACGCCAATGTAATACAACAGAACGACAAAATAAACAGGGGTAAAAGGGGGTGCCAAAGGTCAGTTCAACTGTGTACCTGAAACACCTAAGTATTGCTATTTCTCCAGTGACAAGCGTGTGTAGGGTGTTCACCAATTATTCACGACGCGCAAGGCAAACACTCCTTGTAACGGATAAGCAGTTTTTGGAATAACCCGGTTCGATGGCCACTTGAACAAAAATGCATATATTCATTTCTTTGTTATAAACCCGATTACCAAGAGGCTGGGTCAGCGGAAGTGTACGATCAATAGAAGAAAACGGGGCCTTTACGTTGGCCAATAATGAACCAAAAATTCAAACGCACACGCACGCACACACACCCCACGGGCACACACATACACACACAGAGACACACACACATACACGCATGCACACACAGGCATACAAACATACACACATAGACACTCAAACACACGCACGCACCAAACCACAAACACGACTAACCCATAAATACGAACACCCACAAACACGACCACCCCATAAATACGACCACACCACAAATACGACCACCCCACAAATACGATCACCCCACAAATACAACCACCCTACAAATACGACCACCCCACAAATACGACCACCCCACAAATACGACCACCCCACAAATACGACCACCTCACAAATACGACCACCCCACAAATACGACCCCTCTACAAATACGACCACCCCACAAATACGACCACCCACAAATACGACCCCTCTACAAATACGACCACCCCGCAAATACGACCACCCCACAAATACGACTAGCCCATAAATACGACCACCCCACAAATACCATTAGCCCATAAATACGACCACCCCACAAATACCACTAGCCCATAAATACGACCACCCCATAAATACGACCATCCCACAAACACGACCACCCACAAATACGATCACCCCACAAACACGACCACCCCACAAATACGACTTACCATTGGAACCACTTTTTTTAGGTGCGTCCAAAGTGCCTTCTATTTTAAAGAACCCCACAAGTAGGACCACCCCGGAAATTAGACCACTTTAGTTTAGACCCACTGATGGCTTCATTTCCACTGTATTTTACATAATAAGGTTTAACCGTTCAAACAGACAAGTGGATCTGTGAACCAGGAGGCCCGCATGAGATCCTTTGTTTAATTCATGTGGGTTTGACAACAGAACCAGTTATCTGTCACTTGTTTGTATCTGTTGTTTGACACGCCTACAACGAGAAACTTCTTGACAATTGTTTGATCTAATTTAAAAGTATCATATTTTCTACAAATATTTGTCATCAATAAACCCGCTGAATTCCTCAAAACTGAATTCGTTAAATCGATTTAACTCTTCAATTCTAAGTTAAAATACTGTTTGAATATTGGTTGAATACTGTTTGAATACTGTTGAAAAATCCGATATATTTAATTCAATATGTTAAATCCCTTAACGAAATGTGGGTGATCAAGTCAAAAACGTATAAATGTGGGTAATAAAGTCAAAAACATATAACTGTGGGCAATCAAGTCAAAAACAGAAAAATGTGGGTAATCAGGTCAAATACATTTTAATGTGGGTAATCAATTCAAAAACATATAAATGTGGGTAATCAAGACAACAACATATAAATGTGGGTAATCAAGTCAACAACATATAAATGTGGGCAATCAGTCAAAAACATATAAATGTGGGTAATCAATTCAAAAACATATAAATGTGGGTAATCAAAACAACAACATATAAATGTGGGTAATCAAGTCAACAACATATAAATGTGGATAATCAGTCAAAAACATATAAATGTGGATAATCAGTCAAAAACACATAATTGTGAGTAATCAAGTCAACAACATATAAATGTAGATAATCAGTCAACAACATATAAATGTGGATAATCAGTCAAAAACACATAATTGTTGGTAATCAAGTCAAAAGCATATAAATGTGGGTAATCAGTCAAAAACATATAAATGTGGGCAATCAAGTCTAAAACAGAAAAATGTGGGCAATCAAGTCAAAAACATATGAATGTGGGTAATCAGGTCACATAGATATAAATGTGGGTAATCAATTCAAAACATATAAATGTGGGTAATCAGGTCAAATACATATAAATGCGGGTAATCAATTCAAAAACATAAATGTGGGTAATCAAGACATAAACATATAAATGTGGATAATCACGTTAGAAACATATAAATGTGGGTAATCAAGTCAAAAACATATTAGAAATTCACGAAATTAGAAAAAGCAGCTTCAGAGCTCTAAAACAACTATAATAATGTGTTGTTTTTTTATATGCGTATGTCATTCATTACGCCACTCAGTCAAGTGTTCTGTACATAAGAACATAAGGGCAGTGCACATTTGCTAATTTTAAAATATATGGCGAGTTCTGATCTCTTTGCTCACATGCAGGCGGTGAAGATGGCAGCAGACAGTCTGTGTATCGGGGACCATCTCTGCCTGTATTCGGAGGAAAGTTTCGGATACGTCTACTCCATTCAGTCCAGGTCAGCCTGCTAAAAATGTCTTTGTCTCGTTTGTGCAGGAAGGGAGGGGAAATGTGTTCATGAGAGTAGGGAGGGGAAATGTGTTCATATGGGTAGAGAGAGAAAATATGTTCATTGGGGTAGGGAGGGGAATGTGTTCATGGGGGTAGGGAGGGGAAGTATGTTCATGTGGGTAGAGAGGGAAAATGTGTTCATGTGGATAGGGAGGAGAAATGTGTTCCTCTGCATAGGGAGGGAGATGTGTTCATGTAGGTGTGGAGGGAGAAATGTGTTCAAGTCAGTAAGTAGGGGATGTGTTTATATGAGTAGGGAGTGGAAATGTGTTCAGGTGGGTATGGAGGAGGGTGTGTGCATGTGGTTAGGGATGGGAAATGTGTTTACGTCAGCAAGGAAGGGGGTGTGTTTATGTAGGAAGGGATTGGGATGTGTTTATGTAGGAAGGGAGGGAAAATGTATTCCTGTGCATAGGGAGGTAAAATGTGTTTATGTTGCTGGGTGGGGAGGGGGATGTGTTCATGTGGTTGGGGAGGGGAATATGTTTATGGGTAGGTAGGGTAATGTGTTCGTGTGGGTAGGGAGTGTAATGTGTTTATTTGGGTAAAGAGGGGAAGGTGTGTTTACATGGCAGTGAGGGAGATGTGTGTATGTTGGTAGGAATGGAGAGGATTTGTTCATGCGGCATAGAGGGGGAGGATGTATGTATGTGGGTAGGGATGGGGAGGATATGTTCATGCGGCATAGAGGGGGAGGATGTATTTATGTGGGTAGGGATGGGGAGGGTGTCTTTATGCGGCATAGAGGGGGAGGATGTGTGTATGTGGGTAGGGATGGGGAGGACGTGTTCATGCGGCATAGAGGGGGAGGATGTGTTTATGTGGGTAGGGATGGGGAGGGTGTCTTCATGCGGCATAGAGGGGGAGGATGTGTGTATGTGGGTAGGGATGGGAGGACGTGTTCATGCGGCATAGAGGGGGATGTGTGTATGTTGGTAGGGATGGGGAGGATGTGTTCATGCGGCATAGAGGGGGAGGATGTGTGTATGTAGGTAGGGATGGGGAGGACGTGTTCATGCGGCATAGAGGGGGATGTGTGTATGTTGGTAGGGATGGGGAGGATGTGTTCATGCGGCATAGAGGGGGAGGATGTGTGTATGTAGGTAGGGATGGGGAGGACGTGTTCATGCGGCATAGAGGGGGATGTGTGTATGTGGGTAGGGATGGGAAGGATGTGTTCATGCGGCATAGAGGGGGAGGATGGGGAGGATGTGTTCATGTGGCCGTGAGGGGGCGTACATTTGTGTGTGTGAGTGTGTTTTGTGTGCATGTCTATGCATATGCATGTGTCGATATGTGTGTTGGTCAGTGTGCAATCTGTAACTTGATCACTTGTTTCAAATAATAAATAACAAATAAAAAAACAAACAAACAAATGAATAATCTCTAAATATCCTATATTTGTTCACCAGCCTTGCATTTGACATGCTCCCTTTGTCCTGATTTAGCACCGTGTGTGATTCTGTGACGTGTTACCTCTGCTCACTGCTTGTTTTCTTACTTGCAGCTCTATACATTCCGAAGTTGCAGTTTATTCCAGACAGAACAGAGAGAAACCGGAAGTACCGGATCCACAAGGTCAGTACTAGAAGACTAGATTAAGTATCAGTATTTAAATATTGAGCAGTAAGTATTGGAAGACAATAAAACTGTAGTGGCTCTGCTTCGCGTACCTAACAAAATGATGCATAAACCGTCGTAGAGAGCAGAGCCCCAACCGGTATTGAAAATCTAAGATGGTGGTCATTGTGACTTAAATGCTTTTAAGGCCAAAATAAAAATAACGTTTATCTATTCATTACGACAAGTCATCTATATATTAAATATTAAATAGCAGCCGGCGATAGACGGACAGATAGACAGATGGACGGCTCGACGGATGGACGGACGGACAGACCCGAATTAATAGTCCCCCGCTTCGCGCTACGCGGCTGCGGGGGACTAACAAAACTGATACAGTAGATCTAACAATTCTTACAGAGCGATCTCTGTAGAATCGCTAAATCACCTTCATCTTCATTCAGTACTGACTTGTGTTTTTTGTGAAATGTAGTTATTTAGTTTTTTTCACATTTGAATAAAAAGTATACAGGACATCGTACAGTATATATATATATATTTATATATATATATTTATATATATATATATATATATTTATCTGTTTGCGTGTGTGTGTGTGTGTTTGTGTGTGTGCGCGTGTGTGTATAGGGCAAGGTATATATATATATATATATATATATACCTTGCCCTATACACACACGCACACACACACACACGCACACAGATATATATTTATACACACACGCACACACACACACACGCACACAGATATATATATATATATATATATATATATATATATATATATATATATATATATATATATATATATATATGTATATATATATGTATATATATATATATATGTGGTAATGTATGTATACATAGAATAATATATATATATATATATCTTTTCCTGTTCAGGCCCAGCCTGACCCGACCCAAAGGCCCTCGGAACACCCCTAGATTTGACACATACTTCGGAGACATTTTTTGCTTTTGTTTTGAAGTACTTTGAGCCGTAGAAAATAAAGTGTAGAATAAATCCATTTATTTATTGTGTAATTTTTGTTTGCAATATATAAATCCCTGACAAATCAACTAAAAATTCAAAATAATTCCAGGAAAACACACACGATAGTTACAATTGTGTTATATTTAGCTACTGGCTAATTCCTGGCCGGGAGGGGGGAGGGGGTGAGGGGTGAGATTTGATCTCACACCGGCATCCTGCTGATAAAGTTGCGGAACTTGAGGTCTGATCATAATTAAGATTAGAAAATGCAGTTGAATATCGAAGAAATACGCTCGCATGTTAGTGTGTGTCACAGTCTCTTTTTCCTCAGTAATGGATGTTTTCGTATCCGGGAGTATCGGTGGATCCCAGAGGGGTTGAAGTGGGGAAGGGTGCCCGCCGTGACATCGATTCGTCCGAAGACTTCAAGCTTTCCAGTAAACATTGCCACGTTCAGTAGGCGTCGCACCACAGTCGAACTGACGTCGGGTTTTGGTTGTATATGGAAGCCGAAACAACGTATACCTTAGCGATCGACGTCGATTATCCGACATCAGCCAATTATTGCCTTTGCCATATTTTCCGTTGTCATTTTCTCCTGCAACCCAGTGTGCTTCAGGAATGGGTTCAGGGATGGATGGGAAGGGGTACGTTTTCATCTGTTCCAAAATAATTAACTTCATTACTTGGATAGGGACATTCACCCGGGAAACTGTGACAAGCGGTGACTTTGTTGATATGACACTGATATCTGACAATAATACACAATAATACACAATAACCACACTTAAAATAAACCGGCGCAATTATTTAGGTAAAGCAAAACCATCTGGGCATCACCTGAAGATCACTTGCTCATGATATCATATAAATTTGAACAGAAGATGAGACGCATCCCTCTGGCCGTTTCAGAGATGAACTACTTTTTCAAAAATCTATATTCGACATTTCCGTATGAGCTCCAAAATCAGGTCCAAAATAGTAATTTTCCGAGAAAAATAAAATCCTCCGGAAATCGGTCAAATAAGACATTTTCATGGAATTTATCACGATCAAATATTTATATTTCATAAACAGTCATACTGTCGGCAGCTTCAAAGTGATGTCCAAATGGCTGTAACCTCAACCTAACTTCTGAAATTAATTAAGATAAAAAATATATGCTTGAATATCGTGTTATGCATTGGGTAACCAGTAGTAATGAGGTTTAAATATATCAGAGCCGGAAAATTGACATACAAAACATGTCCAGCGTCTGTGGTTTAAAAAAAGATGATTGGCAGATTGAAACAAGCCATTGTAAAGGGTCGCTGCCCCAAGAGGACAATTAGGCATCAAACGATATCCATCAGTAAAATAACTGTTACTTTTTGTGTTATATGCTGACAAGAAAGTGAGGGTGAAAATCCCAAATCCATCACAGGACACGTGAAAACGTGCATTATGACATCACCGGACACGTGAAATCGTACAAAATGACGTCACCAGACACATGAAAACGTGCATTATGACATCACGGACACGCGAAAACGTACAAAACCATATCACAGGACACGTGAAAACGTGTCTTATGACATCACAGACACGTGAAATCGTACAAAATGACATCACCACACACACGAGAACGTACAAAATGCTATCACAGAACACGTGAAAACGTGCCTCATGACATCACGAGACACGTGAAAACGTACAAAATGTCATCAAAGGACAACTGAAAATGTAAAATGTGCAAAGGTGAAAATGTCACTCTTAAAGGTATAAAACTATTCAAGCGCCATCCTCAGACGATGATTGGGGATTCAGTCTTACAAAACAGTGTTTAAATTTATAAACATTCCGCTAAGTATTCGCTAGTATTAACCCAAGCAGGAAACTCTCAAGCATAGCCTCGCATGTTTTTCAGCCAGACAGTGATATTACACGCCCAGAGCAATTTAATTTCCATCACGCTTAATAAACGACTGTGATTCTTGCAATTAATAGAAGTGATTTGTATCAGTTTTCCTATTGTTTTGCACTTCCCCTTTTAACACCCAAAGATGGAAAAACTCCATGCATACTGTCTCCTCGATGTGAAAAGGCTAATTGATGGATACCGAGATCTCATGCTATTTGGTTTGCTTGAGTGACCGAGGCCGATCACTTTTATCGGTGGTCTAGGCCGATCACTATTATCGGTGGCCCAGGCTGATCACTTTTATCGGTGGCCTAGGCTGATCACTTTTATCGGTGACCCAGGCTCATCACTATTATCCTGGACCTAGGCCGATTACCTTTATCGGTGGCCTAGGCTGAACACTTTATCCTCGACCTAGGCTGGTCACTCTTATCCTCGACCTAGGCCGATTATGTTTAAAGGTGGCCTAGGTCGATCACTTTTATCGGTGGCCTAGGCCGATCACTTTTAGGGTTGGCCTGGTCGATCACTTTTAGAGGTGGCCTAGGCTGATCACTTTCATCGGTGGGCTAGACTGATCACTTTTATTGGTGGCCTAGGCCGATCACTATTATCGGTGGCCTAGGCTGCTCCCTTTCATCGGTGGCCTTGACTGATCACTTTTATTGGTGGCCTAGGCTGATTTCTTTTATCCTCGATCTGGGACCTCTTTATTGATGTACTGATCTGATTGGTACTAAGGTTCTTATCTGATTGCTCACTAAGTTTCTGGTCTGAGGGCTCAGTAAGGTTCTGGTCTGATTGTTCATTAAGTTTCTGGTCTGAGGGCTCACTAAGGTTCTGGTCTGATTGGTCTAAGTTTCTAGTCTGACTGCCTATTAAGGTTCTGATTTGATTGTTTGTTAATGTTCTGGTCTGATTGCTCAGTAAGGTTCGATTCATCTGTGGCATTTGTTGCAAAAAATTGTGAAAAAGAACTCTTCTTACGCTTTGGATTTTACAATACAAATACTTCTCTTTTTGCAATCTTAAATTGCTTCCAAATGTTATTGGAGAAATGTGCTTGGGCAAGCTCAACGTTCTGGAGTAACGTTCTGGGCGACGGTTAACCCAGTTGGATGGAGCTTTGGTCTGATAATGTCAAGGTTTCAGGTTCGAAGCTAGCTTTGGGGTGGTAATCGGGGTTTGCAAGAATCCAAACAGACTCCTTTACCCTTGCCATGCCTTTGTGGTTAAATTTAAGTCATCAATGATCACTAATCTTTCGGCAACCCTTAAAAACAAACTCAGCGTTTTTGGACATTCTTGGACTTTAAAAGAAATGTATTCCTTAAAAAAGCAACATAGAAATGTAGTTTGGCTGATCCTGTAAGTTTAATTAAGGTAGAAATGTGCACTCACTATAAGCTTCGAGCTGTTCAGCTTAATAAGGCGACGACATACTAAATTCCTTTAAGTGTTTAAGTTTCCATTTGGTGGGTACTCTTTTAAAGGTAGTGACAGATTTGTAAATTTTTATAGCTAAATTTCTTTGTTCATGGTGTTTTCTTTTAGTTATAACATTCGTCATTCAAGTTGCCAATAGATACAAACTCAACAAGCAGCTACGGAAATTGAAACAAAAGAGTGCACAGAATCCTGAAGATCTAAGGCTGAAAACACAGATAGCTCAAGCTGAAGTAAGTAAATTGAATGTGTTTTATCAGCAGTATTTTATCCATACTCGAAAGATTGAATTATTTCTTTTTGGGGCTAAAATCGGATCCCCAAGACTTGGGGGGGGGGAAATGAAGTGTTTTTAAAATATGAATTGGAAAAAATGAAGTTTTAAAAAAAAAGGCCTAATCATTTGAGAACTATCTCAAATACTATTGAGCCGAATGTTTTGAAACCTCACACTGTGAAAGAATATAACATGTAATTTTGCACTGGTTTGTATCCGGTCTTTTCTTTATCTGACAACGCAACTGCACGGCTTGAACCAAAATGATGCTTTTGAACTTGTGCTGATCTGGGTTGGAATGAAAAGGGATATAAGGTCTTTGGGTGCACAAGCGTGTGCCAACAAGGACAAATCATGGCATCCTATGTGCATTAAAGCGCCGACCACTTCATAGTAATTTATACCACCGGTGGGCTCCTGTGATATCCACGATTACTTGTTATTTTTGTTATTATCAGACGCACTTATTTTGCCCTGTTTACCACTTTTTGCGTACTGTTTGATTTCTTCAGTGGAAGATATTATTCTTGGATTAATAAACTTTAAGCATAATAACTGATGACTTTAAATCTCTTCAAGAAACCTTAATCACCAATGGATAAATTTCAAGAGCTTTTTGAGGAACATGTACCCAGTTGTGTATTGCGGACTTTTATCAATAATTGTACTTAGGTCAATACTTGTAATTTTTAGTTCAGTACTTCTACTTATAGATTGATAGTAGTACTTAGAACAATGCTTGTACTTAGATTGGTGCCGCGGCTGAGGAAGAAGATAATGCCGCCGAGCAAAGACGTCAACATGGCAAAAAGGTGTTATACGGCCAAATCATACAGGTAACCGCACGACCACCTTACTAACCTGGTAAAAGATAACTGCACGACCACATTACTCACATGGTCAAAAAGTTGCTATACGGCCAGATCATACAGGTATCTGCACGGCTACATTACTAACATTGTAACAAGATGTTGTGCGGCCAGATGATATAGGTAACCTCACGGCCACATTATTTACATGGTAAAATGATGCTATACCACCAAATTATGCAGGTAACCACACTGCCACATTACTAACGTGTTCAGAAAGGTACTATACGGCCAAATCATACATGTAACTACACGACTACGTTATTAACATGGTAAAAAGGTATCATACTGCCAAATCATACATATAAAAGCCCGATCACATTACTAACATAACAAAAAGGTGCTATGTGGCCAAATCATATAGGTAACCACGCGGCCACATTACTA
The DNA here is from genome assembly GCA_949752745.1 of Protula sp. h YS-2021. Taxonomy (NCBI): domain Eukaryota; kingdom Metazoa; phylum Annelida; class Polychaeta; order Sabellida; family Serpulidae; genus Protula; species Protula sp. h YS-2021. Next base: position 1,518,383 of record OX457034.1, read on the forward strand.
ACATGGCAAAAAGGTACTATACGGCCGAATTATAAGGTAACCGCATGGCCACATTACTAACATAGTTATTAGGTACTACATGACCAAATGACACAGGTAATCGCACCATACACTACTAGCATGACAAAATGGTACTCTACGACCAGATCACAAGGTAACCGCATCACCACATTTCTGACATGGCAGAAAGGTAATATAAGGCCAAATCATAAGATAACCACACTGTCACATTACTAACATAAAAATGGTGCTATACGGCCACATCATATAGGTAACCGCACTGCCACATGACTGCTGTTTGGTAGCAGTGACAAATGGAAGTGTAAGTCCGGGAGGCGGATGATTGGGGAATCAACTTGAAAAACACACCCAAAGAAGCGATTTTACCAGTGAAACTTTTTTTTTAGAAAACTCGAAGTTTAGCACTCTATTTTTTCCGAATTAAAGGGGGAGGGGATGGGCTAAAATCCCTACGCCCCCAACCCCCACTGAGCAATATAATCTACCCGCATATGCAATTGTTTGTCAATACGACACTGAGAATTATATAATGAAGTTATTCGATATAAACAATTGCTACTGACCGTAATTATAGCTGTGTGCCATTCGATAAGAATAAGTTTATTGTAGTTTATGGTTTTTAATTCAAAGATGTTACTTTTTAAAAGTAAAGTTACTAAACTAAACGTAACTAAACAAAACAAATGTTAAGTTGTTTTGTTTAGTTTTACAGGTAATTTAAATCTATTGAGATTACTCATGAAACAACCTAAACTTTTTATTTCATGTCGATTGCTATGCGTCTCAGAAAAGTTATTATTGGCAGGGTCGGATTTATGTGTGAGATATGTGGAAAACAACGCAACAAGTAATAAGACGCCAGTGTGGAAATAAACGCATAAAGTAACAAGATGCCAACAGGCTTTAGCTTGACGAAAAACTACTACATGTGCTGACATTGTGCAGAACTAGTATCCGTATCTAGTACTGGTATGGTACTAGTATCTATAACTCGTCAGTAACGATCTTTGTTTACAACAGCAAAATTACTTTTCGTTTATATGCTGTTCTGTTCGGATATAATAATAATTTCCAAATGTGCCAATTTTGTTTCAGTTACGACACAGTTTTAGCGAGAAGTATGTCCACATCAGTACAACGCAAACGTCGCGCACAGAAACGAGCAACATGCAGGTCAGTTATTGTATGTCAACATCAGTACAAGACAACATGCAGGTCAATTGTTGCATGTCCACATCAGTACAACTCAAATATCTCGCACAGAAACGAACAATATGCAGCTCAGTTATTGTACGTCCACATCAGTACACCAAAACATCCGTACAGAAACCAGCGACATGCAAGGCAGTTATTTTATGCCGACATCAGTGCAACAAAAATATCCGTAAGAAAACAAGTAACGTGCAGTGCAGGTCACTTATTATATGCCTACATCAGCACACACAACATGTAGGTCAGTTAGTGTCCTTTTTGTTGTTGCTATGCTTATGCTGTTATTGAAAGGAATAACAATTTAAAGCTCCAGAAACAATTAATTTTTCTTTGAACGAACTTCATCGCGGAGCTTGATTTTTTTAATACCAAAATAGGTGCTTTTTATGTTTATGCATTTCAATGACTGGAGAATTTTGATCAAAATTTTAAATAACAATTGTGTTCTGTATGTACAAGGCTGTATTATTTTGTGCATGACTGATACTTTATGCCTGCGACACACAAATTTGATTTTTATCAAGAATCAACATAAGCCCTTGTTGCTCCATTCTGTATAGACTTAATTTCATAAAAAAAATTGCTAAAGCTAGGAAAATAAAAATTGATATATGTGTTCTCCATGCACAAATCTTGTATGGTATTGATTAAAGTCATTTATGGCAGATTTTACGCCAATCTCTAACACACACACCGAATGATTGGCATCTTCATTAGTTTGGACCTATCGTTATTCAGATATTGTTGACAATTTCAGCGTATTTTGACCTTATTCGCAGCCGTTGGACATCAAATAACCAAAATAATCTTGTCAAGTATCAATAGAAATCAGAGAGCTATCGCTGCAATTGGCGCCAAAAATCTTCCTATTGCATCGTAGTTTTAATGGAGGATTACAACCAGTAGCATTGGTTTACACATCTAATTTTCAGTTTTTAGTTACATATTCGCAAAAAGAGCAAATTAACATGTCTTTAGGAGGTTTTTTATATGTGTCGAGTAGTTTTCATTTATTATTTGTCAAGCATTACACTAATAGGTGCAAGGAAAATGCATTGAATTACTCACAGTGAATTATTCATATCTATGGGTGTTACTTTTACAAAATCAACAAATCCAGTGACAAAAACTGCAGCAAAAATACTGAATCTTCCCATAGCAACAGGAAAACAAACATACCGAGAACGCTGATGACATTAATTACTCAATATGCAAAAACATTTCAACGCATCGCAGATTGAGATCCATAAACAGCAGTAGAGACTGTAACATTGTCTCTTGCAGCAACTTTGTTTAAGCATTGCTTAAGGAGCATATCAGCGACTGAATGTCTTATTTATTTACCAATAAAAAGGGTTCGGTTGTTTTGATTTAAATTTCATTCATTCTTTACAATTCGGGTACCAGAATAAAAGCAACTTTTCTCCATGCAATACTTTGTAATGTAAGCTACTTTTCTCCTTTGTACATTATAATTATTCTGCATGTCATATCTTTGTAATGTAAGCTGCAATTCTCTTTGTGCATTAATCTTTTCTTCGTGTAATATCCTTTATAATGTAAGCTGCTATTTTCCTTAATGCATTACCTAATTGGTTTGTAGATTGACCTGATGAACTACAATGCGAAACATGCCCAGTTCCGAATAATGCCCAGATACAAGGTCAAAGCTGAAGGTGATATTGTAAGTATTTTTTTATTGGATTTGATTTTATATCGAATAATCGATTTGCCAAGGTAAAGCATTCAAATGACATTATCATTCATTGATCTCCTATAAAAAAAGTAGGTCACAGCGCGTCATATCACAAGTTTTGTTACGCGGGAATGCGGCACACATATCCCCAAGTTTGTTCGACACATGGGTGTTAAAACGAAAACAGTTTGATTGATATATAACATTTAAATCTGATCAAAAATTTCCAAAATTACTATGCTAATTTCAGCTGATTTTTGGTCTGGTCTTTTGGTTACAATCTGTCTTATATTCAGCTGCTTCAGATCAAATACATAAATATGTTTCCTCTACTGGTATACACCACAGTTGCAGTTGTAGTCTATTTGTTCAAATGTGTTCCATTAAGCAGTAGAATTTGTACGGGTTTAAAGCGATGCGTGGAATGTTAACATGTCGTTCATACATACAAATTATTTGTTTATCGGGTATTTAGCTGCATCCTTTTCTCCGTTCTTTAATATTAAACGTAAGGTGTTTCGGTCCATATTTTTATCATTTAAGACAAAAAACTTTTTCTTCAAATATATATTTTTAACAATAAGCTTTTCAGATCAGCTGAATGTATCCGGCTTATCTAGAGTCCTGTTTTTCTTTTGTCCGTATATAGGTCAGATTGTGTCTATGTCAGACTGTGTGTTTGTTAGATTGTTTATATGTCAGATTGTGTATAAAGCAGATTGTGTGCCTGTCAGATTGTGTATATGTCAGATTATGTGTCTGTCAGATTGTGTCTCTGTCATATCGCGTATATGTGAGATTGTGTCCATGTGAAATTGTGTATATGTCAGATGCTGTCTGCCAGATTATGTAATTGTCAAATTGTGTGCATGTCAGATGGTGTTTGTCAGACTGTGTATGTGTGACAATGTTAAACGTGCAAAAGTTTAAAGTTTTAATTTGCTAGATTTATTCCTGTGTTTGGGCAAAAGGTAACGACTTTGAAACTTATTTACCAGGGAACTGATTGCAAACATGTCCTAGTGACAGCCAATCAGTTACTAAATATGCCTTAGTTTTCACCAGATCATCAAACACGTCACACGAACGCCACCTTTTTATCCGTCCACTGTAAATTATAAATCGGTGAGGCTCATTATACATTATAAACGGTTTTAATTATTAGAGTCTGAAAAGTATAATGTATCGACTGTTGATAATGATAATATATTTATCGGCGCATCTGAACATTGCACAGACATTTTTTCTGTTTACGTCTGTGAGTACTTTCTGTCGGTCTGCTAGTTATTCTAGTTATTCACAGAATATCTCAACACAAAGAAACATTTTTAACTTGTACCTACGTGAAAACAGTTAATAAAATTGTAAATGACCCCACACATATGTTTTCGTAGTGGTATTTGACCGACCGTTTCAGAAAGAAAATGGTAGTTGACCAGTTCACTTTTGGAAGTATTGGCATTTGACCAGCTCAGTTTTGAAGTAGTTCTAGTTGACCAGCCCAGTTTTGCACATAGTGGTAGTTGACTAGCTGATTTAGCTCCAGCGTTTGTTCCAAGTCTCCATTCTGGACGGAACTGCACTTCATGATTGCATATTGCTTCAGCTGCCCCAGCCAACAAGCTCTTGTCTTTAAGTTTTGAGTTCAAATCATTCTCAGCGAGTGTTCTTGTTATTTCTTAGGGAGAAGTAAAACAATCTCTAATTTAATGTTCCTTTTCAATCGCAAATTTACCTTTAATGGTTTGCAAATATCTTATTAAATACTCCATATCTAAGAAACAATAACAATCTGTCGTTGTTGCTTGTGACAGTGTACGAGCACAGTTGTTGGTGCTTGTGACAGTCTGTGAGCACAGTTGTTGCTGCTTGTGACAGTGTACGAGCACAGTTGTTGGTGCTTGCGAAGTCTGTGAGCACAGTTGTTGGTGCTTGTGACAGTCTGTGAGCACAGTTGTTGCTGCTTGTGACAGTCTGTGAGCACAGTTGTTGCTGCTTGTGACAGTGTACGAGCACAGTTGTTGGTGCTTGCGAAGTCTGTGAGCACAGTTGTTGGTGCTTGTGACAGTCTGTGAGCACAGTTGTTGGTGTTTGTGACAGTCTGTGAGCACAGTTGTTGGTGCTTGTGACAGTGTGTGAGCACAGTTGTTGGTGGTTGTGACAGTCTGGAGCACAGTTGTTGGTGCTTGTGACAGTCTGTGAGCACAGTTGTTGGTGCTTGTGACAGTCTGTGAGCACAGTTGTTGGTGCTTGTGACAGTGTACGAGCACAGTTGTTGGTGCTTGTGACGGTGTACGAGCACAGTTGTTGGTGCTTGTGACAGTGTACGAGCACAGTTGTTGGTGCTTGTGACAGTGTACGAGCACAGTTGTTGGTGCTTGTGACAGTCTGTGAGCACAGTTGTTGGTGCTTGTGACAGTCTGTGAGCACAGTTGTTGGGGCTTGTGACAGTCTGGATCACAGTTGTTGGTGCTTGTGACAGTCAGGAGCACAGTTGTTGGTGCTTGTGACAGTTTGTGAGCACAGTTGTTGGTGCTTGTGACAGTCTGTGAGCACAGTTGTTGGTGCTTGTGACAGTCTGTGAGCACTGTTGTTGGTGCTTGTGACAGTCTGTGAGCACAGTTGTTGGTGCTTGTGACAGTCTGTGAGCACAGTTGTTGGGGCTTGTGACAGTCTGTGATCACAGTTGTTGGTGCTTGTGACAGTGTACGAGCACAGTTGTTGGTGCTTGTGACAGTCTGGAGCACAGTTGTTGGTGCTTGTGACAGTGTACGAGCACAGTTGTTGGTGCTTGTGACAGTCTGTGAGCACAGTTGTTGGTGCTTGTGACAGTCTGTGAGCACAGTTGTTGGTGCTTGTGACAGTCTGTGAGCACAGTTGTTGGTGCTTGGGACAGTGTTCGAGCACAGTTGTTGGTGCTTTAGCACAGTTGTTGGTGTTTGTGACAGTCAGGAGCACAGTTGTTGGTGCTTGTGACAGTGTACGAGCACAGTTGTTGGTGCTTTAGCACAGTTGTTGGTGCTTGTGACAGTGCACGAGCACAGTTGTTGGTGCTTGTGACGGTGTACGAGCACAATTGTTGGTGCTTGTGACAGTGTACGAGCATAGTTGTTGGTGCATGTGACAGTGTACGAGCACAGTTGTTGGTGCTTGTGACAGTCTGTGAGCACAGTTGTTGGTGCTTGTGACAGTCTGTGAGCACAGTTGTTGGTGCTTGTGACAGTCTGTGAGCACAGTTGTTGGTGCTTGTGACGGTGTACGAGCACAGTTGTTGGTGCTTTTGACAGTGTACGAGCACAGTTATTGCTACTTACGGCACTTTACGAGCACAGATGTCACAGTTTTCCAGATATTCCAGATGTCACAGTTTTCCAGATATTCCAGATGTCACAGTTTTCCAGATATTCTTACTCGTAAAGTTCACACTTTTCGTTTTCTTTTCATTTTCAAAAATGACGGAAATCGGCCCAGCAGTCTGAAACTTATACCATAATCTGAATTTCCCGCCATAGGAAGGGGATGAGGGGTGGGGGGGGGGGGGGGTTCCTACGGTGTCTAGAAATGTCGTTCAGACATTTTTACCAACGGTGTCCAGAAATGTTCTCTTATACCTACTGTTGTTGCTAATTAAATGTTACATTTGAAGTTAAACGTTTAAAAAATATATGGGATTGAAAATTTGCTTCAGTTCAATCGAGTGTTTCTTTTTCTCTAAAATGGTTTGCTATCAGTGTTACAAATCGGAAATTTTAACATTTTTCAGCACGCAAACTGCACACTAGTCAGAAAATTTTACAATGATGAGCTTAATGGTAAATGACTTGGTTTTTAAAAACAACAATAACAAAAAATAGCAGAAAAATAAAAATATAAAATAAACTGCGTAGAAAAGATATTTTAGCATTATAGCAATTGAATATTGACCCCGCAGGTCCAACAAGACGATCAAATAGTGCTGGAGAGCATCAAAAGTCCTGGACAATATCTGCACGTGAGTGCGGGGCATTTCGGAAGCAGCAGTGTCTATCAAGGAAGGTAAGAAATCACATATATATCACCTACATATCACATATGTATCACAGACATATCACATATATATCACATACATATGAAATACTTATCGCATACATATCACATACATAACACACAAACATATCACATACATATCGCATACATATCACCTACATATCACACACATATCACAGACTTATCACATACATTTCACATATGTATCACATACATATCACATACATTTCACATTCATATCACACACATACCACACACATATCACATACATATCACATATATATCACAATTGTTCCTTACTTGTTCGATGTACGGTCAGAGATGACCTAACACGTTCGCTCCATGCCGAACCACGCCGTTCTCGCGTCCTTGACCGTCCCGTGTATGAAATGTTTGTACTTTCGGGTATAACGTCAAAAGTTTGGGAAAATGTCATTTTTCTTTTGTAAAATGTCCACTCCATAGAGAACGAGGCGCTGAATGGTCCGTAATTTCATATTTGTGTGCTCACTACTGTAATGTCGAAAATTTTGTACTTAATGGTTTAATGGCGAAATTTTAGAAACAATCTCATTATTTCAACATATCACGTCCCTCATATGGGGAACTCGATTTTTCTTGCATGGTCTTGTGTCTGTCTTGCGTCTGCATGGTCTTGTGTCTGTCTTGCGTCTGCATGTTCTTGCGTCTGTCTTGCGTATGATTATGAAACATATGAAGAACTGTGACTGAATCGAGTTTTCAATATTGTTTTGAAAATAATTTTATGCAAATAATTTAACTGTTTATTCACATCGCTACATCCACGGCAATGACACTGTGTACCGTATATCGCATACCGTGTACCGCATAACGCATACCGTGTACTGTATGCCATGTATCGCATACCGCACACCGCATACAGTTCGAGCTGAATGGCTGTCTTCCACAAAGGAACACCAAACATTGGAGCTGTGCAACGTGACCGTCTGTTCTATGCATGTCACGGGAGATGTCTAATCGGTGGGGGTTCACTGCTGTCTGTTCCGTGCTTGTCGTAGCAGGCGTCCAATCTGATGAGGGGGCACTACTGTCTGTTCCGTGCATTACGTAGGAGGTGTCTAATCGGTTGGGGGCACTGCTATCTGTTCCGTGGATGTCGTAGGAGGCATCCAATTGGGTGGGGGGAGGGGGCACTGCTGTCTGTTGTATGCTTGACGTAGTAGGCGACTAATCGGGTTTGGTGGGGGAGGGGGGGGGGTATCTGCTGTTTTTCATGCATTACGTAGGTGTCTAATTGGGTGGGGGAGGGGGCACTGCTGTCTGTTCTGTGCATGTCATAGGAGACGTCCAATCGGATGGGGGGCATTGCTATCTGTTCCGTGGATGTCGTTGGAAGTGTCTAATCTGGTGGGGGAGGGAGCACTGCTGTCTGCCCCGTGCTTGTCGTAGGAGGTGTCCAATCTGATGAGGGGGCACTGCTGTCTGTTCCGTGGATGTCTGTTGTATGCTTGACGTAGGAGGCGACTAATCGGGTGGGGGAGGGAGGAGGGGGTGGAGCACTGCTGTTTGTTTTGTGCTTGTCGCAGGAAATGGCTATTCTGAACTTCTTATTTTCTAGCTCTTCTTTTACTGTTTCTTCATTTTCCTTCTACATTTCCCATTTGTTCCTTCAGCAAGTGCGTCCTGTTATAGTCATCACAACCGAAGAACGGGACGTTAAACACCAGAAAAAAAACAACAAAACACACAACCAAAGCAATCACTTTTTGTTTTCAGCCATGAGTTGAATCTGTCGGTGCGTCAGTCAGGGTTCACAATCTACAGACGCTACAAGCCAGAACGCGACCATGACATCCTCGTCAAGGCCGGCGTGCCGCTCAGACTGTTCCATAAGGAAATCGAAGCCTATCTCACCTGTGAAGGCCTCTTTGATGACATTGTGACCGAAGACGGTGAGGTCATTTACGTCATAATCTAACCGATTGTAAGGTCATTTATGTCATCGTTGTCATTATCTAGTCGAAGGTGGCGAGGTCATTTACGTCATCGTTATCATTATCTAACCGAAGGTGGCGAGGTCATTTACGTCATCGTTGTCATTATCTAGCCGAAGATGGCGAGGTCATTTACGTCATCGTTGTCATTATCTAGCCGAAGGTTGTTAGGTCATTTACGTCATCGTTGTCATTATCTAACCGAAGGTGGCGAGGTCATTTATGTCATCGTTGTCATTATGTAAGCGAAGGTGGTGAGGTCATTTATGTCATCGTTGTCATTATGTAAGCGAAGGTGGTGAGGTCATTTATGTCATCGTTGTCATTATGTAAGCGAAGGTGGTGAGGTCATTTATGTCATCGTTGTCATTATGTAAGCGAAGGTGGTGAGGTCATTTATGTCATCGTTGTCATTATGTAAGCGAGGGTGGTGAGGTCATTTACGTCATCGTTGTCATTATCTAAGCGAGGGTGGTGAGGTCATTTACGTCATCGTTGTCATTATCTAAGCGAGGGTGGCGAGGTCATTTATGTCATCTTTGCCATTATCTAACCCAAGGTGTTGAGGTCATTTACGTCATCGTTGTCATTATCTGTTTTCCCCTTTATAGCCTTAAATGACTTCTTAGATTTATACGTGGGATATAGGGATTTAATTTGCTTTAAGTACATAAACTTACTTCTTTTCTACACCCATGGGTTGATCGGTGTACGTATATGTAAAATTACAACCCAAACAAACTGCTGAGCATATCACTTTCTTTCTTCGAATAGAATTGTGATAAGTTCTCAGCCTCATTTTGGTTTGATTTTCCTTTGCAGACAAGCCAATGTTTTTTTCCAGATTCCGAAACCTTTCTAAGAAACTATTGTGCCAGTTCGAACCCTTTCCGAAAAAAAAACAAAACATTTTGCTACTTATTCTGTGAAAGGGCATCACTGTAATGCATTTTGAAAGCAAATTTTCGAAATTTCAATTCGTGATCTGTTTCAGTGCATTTGCGTTTACGGCCTATTGACCAGAGTAATCCCAAGACGCTGTATCATTCGACATCAGCCATAACATACTGGCAGTTTGAATTCCAAGATGGCGTCATCAATGGTTCGTATGCAAACTTTCCTTGATATGTCGAGGTTTGAAACTCATACTTTGTGTTCATTGATGAGGTGTTTATTTGTTTGTTTACGCAAGGTACCGAGGCTCAGCTTAATCACCGGAAGTAGCGAGTTTACCAGTAAAATTTATTTGATGAAAACATGAAGTTTAAGAGCCTATTTTTTTTCTAATTTAGGGGTGTGGGGATGCAACACTCTTGTCGCAATTTTTTGGTAGTAATTAGTAATTATATATGAATATTAATTAGATAAATCTGAGAATTCTATTTACTTTACAAATTTTGAAATGCACCAAGGCCAAACGTTTGGGTGTATTTACTGAAACATCATTACTTTTTGAAGGAAATGTTATCAAGTGGGAACAGCAGGTGCGCATACGTCACTTGACGACTCGGAGGTACCTGGTTGTCAAGGGTAACAAGGTCTCTATGACAAGCGACCACAACGATCCCAACACCGTGTTCAGACTTCACCCGGTCATTAAGGTAGGCTGCCACCCTGTCATTAAGATAGGCTACAACCCGGTCATTAAGGTAGGCTACCACCCGGTCATTAAGGTAGGCTGCCACCCTGTCATTAATGTAGGCTGCCAACCTGTCATTAAGATAGGCTACAACCCGGTCATTAAGGTAGGCTGCCGCGTGGTCATTACGGTAGGCTGCCATCCGGTCATTAAGGCAGGCTACCACCCGGTCATTAAGGTAGGCTGCCTCCCGGTCAATAAGGTAGGCTGCCACCCGGTCATTAAGGTAGGCTGCCACCCGGTCATTAAGGTAGGCTACCAGCCGGTCATTAAGGTAGGCTGCCGCGCGGTCATTAAGGCAGGCTGCCACCCGGTCATTAAGGTAGGCTACCAGCCGGTCATTAAGGTAGGCTGCCACCCGGTCATTAAGGTAGGCTACCAGCCGGTCATTAAGGCAGGTTGCCATCCGGTCATTAAGGCAGGTTGCCATCCAGTCATTAACGGCTGGTACCTCTCTCCAAGTGTGTTAATGCCTTGATGCTTTGATGGTAACATCTTTTTTTTCTTTTTTTTTCTTTTTTGTTGTTGTAAATTTCTTGCTTCAAGCTCAACAAGTTAGTGTCGTAGTTTGTGGAATTGTGAAAATTGATGAATAAATAAAAATAAATAAACAAAGACTTGTGTATTTAGTGTATTTATTGTATTTATGGGTGCTTTTTGCGTTTATGTGCAGGAGCGGGATGAAATTGGATTTGACACCTACTGCAGGATCGAACACCGAGTCTCAGGCACTTGGCTACACGCCATGGAAGGTTGGTCACATTCTTCCAAGGTCTCTGTAATTAGGGAGTGTCCGTGGAGGTGTACTGAAACAACCGTTGTAAACTGGCACTATAGCACGCATGGTAACCACTTGGTATGTGAGTAGCCCCCTGGTCATGCACACTCACGGTAACCGCTTGGTATGTGAGTAGTCCCCTCGGTCATGGACACGCATGGTAACCTGTTGGTATGTGAGTAGCCCCTCGGTCATGGACACGCATGGTAACCTGTTGGTATGTGAGTAGCCCCTCGGTCATGGACACGCATGGTAACCTGTTGGTATGTGAGTAGCCGCTCGGTCATGGACACGCATGGTAACCTGTTGGTATGTGAGTAGCCGCTCGGTCATGGACACGCATGGTAACCTGTTGGTATGTGAGTAGCCGCTCGGTCATGGACACGCATGGTAACCTGTTGGTATGTGAGTAGCCCCTCGGTCATGGACACGCATGGTAACCTGTTGGTATGTGAGTAGCCGCTCGGTCATGGACACGCATGGTAACCTGTTGGTATGTGAGTAGCCGCTCGGTCATGGACACGCATGGCAACCACTTGGTACGTGAGTAGCCCCCGCCCCCTCCCCCTGGGGTCATAATACTGTAACACTTGGTACAATAATACTGTAGTTATTCGGCAAAAGTGAACTAATTAAGAATCAATGAAGTTTGGAAATGCTTTCTTAGGCAAATGCGTCTTAGCCCGCTCTTTGGAATGCTTTCTGTGACTGCGGTGTTCTTACGCTGTAGGGCATTTGGGTCCGTATGACTGTTCTAGCCTCACAGCATCAGGTAACCAGATAGACAAAGTCCACCAGCATTTATTTATGCATGTTACAGAGGATTACAAGAGGCAGCAGTTTACGAACACGGAGAAGGACGACATGTCGATGGCCAACCTGCAGTGGACCACCGCCACCCTCAAGCAGGTCACCGTGTTTCCGGTCTATTTTCTCGTCATTTATTCCCCACAGGGGGAATATATGCGATCGACCGCGTGTCGGCCTGTCGGTCTGTCATCAAGAGCTTGTAAACACGATAACTTAAAAACTCCTACAAGGATTTTAATGAAATTTGGTATATAGCTTCTATGGAAACAAACACAGATCGGTATTGTAAATGGGCCAGGTTCGTCCAAGGAAAATGGACCAGCTGGACTTACAAAATTTCAGCTCTTGATTGACCATTGATGGCCGTGTTTAACTGATGAGAGGGGGTGGGGGGCTGTGGGGAATATGTGGGCTATGCACACTGCTCTAGTTGGTCCGTCATTTGTCTTCACTACTCCTCTGACCATACTGGACCCAGGTCTCACGAAGTTCGCATATACGTAAAGGCTGCAGCAGCATTTGCACAGGCTCTGTTGTCTGCCAACAACCACACTGTGCATGATTACAGCCCAGTTGGCCTACGGTTCATAATGCCTATTACTTATAATGCCAATAGCTTAAAACGTCCACAGTTCATACTGCTTACAGCTCACAATGCCAATAACTCAAAACGCCTACGAATTTGACTTGAAAAGAACTGCAAGCAGCAAATTTATCTTTCCCCAATTCTCTATTTTTATAAAAGCACTAGACACAAAATCTAATTGCAATCACAGAAACTTGAACCTTAACCCTTAGAAATCGTATCTAATATAACGTTTCTCAATTGCACTCTTACTCAGCACTTTCACAAAGCAATTCCAAAATTGTACTTAAAGTGCTCTCTGAGCTCAGTTGCAATTTAGCTCTTTGGAATAAAGTCCAGTTGACAGAAAATGATAGGTAATTGCACTTAAAGCGAACAAACGAAATTGCAATTCACGATACATTGCGAACACTACAAATTACTAATTACAGTCAAAGAATCAAGCCGTAGGCATTACCGGCTATAGTCTATAGGCATAGGCAGACGCGTTTGATTCTGTGCGAACGACGCGTTTGAGTGTGTATAGACGTCTCCTGTGATTATGTGTAGACGACGCCTTAGTCTGTGTGTAGACGTCTCCTGTGATTATGTGTAGACGACGCCTTAGTTTGTGTGTAGACATCTCCTGTGATTATGTGTAGACGACGCCTTAGTCTGTGTGTAGACGTCTCCTGTGATTATGTGTAGACGACGCCTTAGTCTGTGTGTAGACGTCCCCTGTGATTTTGTGTAGACGACGCCTTAGTCTATGTGTAGACGACGACTTTGATTGTGTGCAGACGACGCCTTTGGTTATGTGTGGAAGACGCCTTTGAGTGTGTGTAGACGATGTTTTTCTTTGTGCGCAGGTCGGCGTTTGTGACGAGATGCAATACGATGACGCCTTTACGCTGCAGCACATAGAGCCTGAGCACGTGACCAACTTCAACTACATGGCCGGCATGGTGCCTTTCATCCAGAAACTCATCAAAGACGTGAGTGTCTCCAGCTGATATCCATGGGGGAGGGGAGGGGAGAAAGAAGAGAGGGGAGAAGGAGAGGAGAAGAGAGGAGGGGAGGGAGGAAGAGGAGAGGGGAGGAGGAAGAGGAAGAGGAAGAGGAAGAGGAGAGGGAAGGAGGACAAAAGAGGGGAAGAGGAAGAGGAGAGGGAGGGGGAGATGGGAGGGAGGGAGAGGAAGAGGAGATGGGAGGAGTTGGAGGAGCACGGGGAGAGGGGGAGGGGGAGGAGTGCCGGCATAGTGCCCTTCATTCAGAAACTGATCAAAGACAGTCCATGCCCCGGCAGGGGAGGGGGAGGGAGCGGAGGGAAAGTAAGTGAGGGTGAGGAGGGAGGGCGAAGCGGGAGGGGGAGAGGGGGAGGGAGGGTGAGGAGGGAGGGCAAACGGGAGGGGGAGAGGGAGAGGGAGGAGGGAGGGCAAAGCGGGAGGGAGAGAGGGGAGGGAGGGTGAGGAGGGAGGGCAAAGCGGGAGGGGGAGAGGGAGAGGGACGGTGAGGGGGGAGGGCAAAGCGGGAGGGGGAGAGGGAGAGGGAGGGTGAGGGGGAGGGCAAAGCGGGAGGGGGAGAGGGGGAGGGAGGGTGAGGAGGGAGGGCAAAGCGGAATGGGGAGGGGGAGGGAGGGTGAGGAGGGAGGGCAAAGCGGGAGGGGGAGAGGGGGAGGGAGGGGGAGGAGGGAGGGCAAAGCGGGAGGGAGAGAGGGGAGGGAGGGTGAGGAGGGAGGGCTAAGCGGCTCATGTCCCGGGGGAAGGGAGGGAGCGGAGGGAAGGCAGGGGAGGGTGAGGAGGAGGGGATGGGAAATGCATGGGGAAGGGGAGGGGGCCGGCGTGGTGGCATTCATGAAGCTGACCGGAAACGTCAGTGGAAGAAGGCCGGGTTGGCAGCCTGGATAGGAAAAGTGGCATGACGAATGTATAAAACCGTTATTCATATAACCTCCCTCCCCTATGAACCCCCCCCCCCCCGCCCACACACACAGTTTTTTTTTTTTTTTTTTTTTAAGGGGGTTGGGCATTTTCATCAGTCATCACGTTTTTGTTGCCTTAAAATATTTAATGGCTAAATGTGGCCCTTGATTGTGAATAACTGAAGTAACGTAACGTAAAAAGTACAACATAATTTTAAAGAAAAAAGCCACAGTGATGCCTGCGTGAGGTGAAGTACTGAGCATTGTGCGGGGGGCTGGGCTTTTGTGTTTTGATTGACAGAAGAAGTCAGGGCAGGTGGTGAAGGCGAAGGAGGCGTACGACATCGTGTGCGCGCTCAAGGAGTTGAAGGAATTCATGCTCGTCGACAGCGTGCCCAGCAAGAAGCGACAGAAGCTCCTGAGAAACCTCCGCGTACGTGCCACTTTTTCCCAACATTAGCCTGGGGGTGACGGTTAGCTCAGGTGGTCAGAGCGTTGGTCTGGTAATCCCAAGGTCCCGAGTTCGATTCCTGCTCGGGGCGGTAAGCCTGAGAGTGGCGGTTAGCTAAGGTGGTCAGAGCGTTGGTCTGGTAATCCTAAGGTCCCGAGTTCGATTCCAGCTGGGGGCGGTAAGCATGGGGTGACGGCTGGCTCAGGTGGTCAGAGTGTTGGTCTGATAATCCCAAGGTCCCGAGTTTGGTTTTCTGCTCGGGACGGTAAGCCTGTGGGTGGCGGTTAGCTAAGGTGGTCAGAGCGTTGGTCTGGTAATCCCAAGGTCCCGAGTTCGATTCCAGCTGGGGGCGGTAAGCATGGGGTGACGGCTGGCTCAGGTGGTCAGACTGTTGGTCTGGTAATCCCAAGGTCCCGAGTTCGATTCCAGCTCGGGATGGTAAGCCTGGGGGTGACGGTTAGCTCAGGTGGACAGAGCGTTGGTCTGGTAATCCCAAGGTTCCGAGTTCGATTGCTACTCTGGGCGGTAAGCCTAGGGGTGGCGGTTAGCTCAGGTGGTAAGAGCGTTGGTCTGGTGATCCCAAGGTCCCGAGTTCGATTCCAGCTGGGGGCGGTAAGCTTGAGGGTGACGGCTGGCTCAGGTTGTCAGTGCGTTGGTATGGTAATCCCAAAGTTTCTAGTTCGATTCCAGCTCGGGATGGTAAGCCTGGGGGTGACGGTTAGCTCAGGTGGACAGAGCGTTGGTCTGGTAATCCCAAGGTTCCGAGTTCGATTGCTACTCTGGGCGGTAAGCCTAGGGGTGGCGGTTAGCTCAGGTGGTAAGAGCGTTGGTCTGGTGATCCCAAGGTCCCGAGTTCGATTCCAGCTGGGGGCGGTAAGCTTGAGGGTGATGGCTAGCTCAGGTGGTCAGAGCGTTGGTCTGTGATCCCAAGGTCCCGAGTTCGATTCCAGCTCGGGACGGTAAGTCTGTGAGTGACGGTTAGCTTAGCTGGTTTGAGCGTTGTTCTGATGATCCGAAGGTTCCGAGTTCGATTCCAGGTCGGGGCGGTAAGCCTGGGGGTGGCGGTTAGCTCAGGTGGTCAGAGCGTTGGTCTGGTAATCCCAAGGTCCCGAGTTCGATTTCTGCTCGGGGCGGTAAGCCTGGGGGTGACGGTTAGCTCAGGTGGTCAGAGCGTTGGTCTGATAATTCCAAGGTCCCGCGTTCGATTCCAGCTCGGGACTATAAGCCTGGGGGTGATGGCTAGCTCAGGTGGTCAGAGCGTTGGTCTGTGATCCCAAGGTCCCGAGTTCGATTCCAGCTCGGGACGGTAAGTCTGTGAGTGACGGTTAGCTTAGCTGGTTTGAGTGTTGTTCTGATGATCCGAAGGTTCCGAGTTCGATTCCAGGTCGGGGCGGTAAGCCTGGGGCTGGCGGTTAGGTCAGGTGGTCAGAGCGTTGGTCTGGTAATCCCAAGGTCCCGAGTTCGATTTCTGCTCGGGGCGGTAAACCTGTTGGTGGCGGTTAGCTCAGGTGGTTAGAGCGTTGGTCTGGTGATCCGAAGGTTCCGAGTTCGATTCCAGCTCGGGTCGGTGAGCCTAGGGCTGGCTTTTACCTCAGGTGGTCAGTGCGCTGGTCTGGTGATCCGAAGGTTCCGAGTTCGATTCCAGGTCGGGGCGGTAAGCAATAGATTGACGTTCGCTCCAATTGCTTTAGCTAAACCAATGCAGCGGGTTAGATCACGTATCACGGAATTCACAATGACGCCCACTGAGGCTTTCGACCATCCCCTTTTAATAATAAAAGCTTCTTTCCACTCCATATCTGATCTGCCATGGTCTCACATGATTTCTTGTTTTACCTTTCTTGATATTTATTATATCATACGGTGACGAACAGTATCAAGAGAATGCACATTCTTGATGGATTTCGTTTGCGACGACTAATCTTGATAAAAAAATTAACGTAAAAATTAGCATATTAAAAAGGTCAACAGTAAAGCAACAAAACAACTGAAATTTAAATACAAATACATAAATAAAAATAGAGACACTGTCTTGAAGTCAAACGAAATATTTTAAAACACGGATTATTTGTATACAGATTGTAGAAGTGTTGGTTCAGCTTCTTCAGATCCCGCACAGAGGCACTCCGGATCAAAGGTAGGCCTTCTTCCTGCCACACCCCGCACAGGGGCACCCCAGATCAAAAGTATGCCTTCTCCTGCCACACCCCGTACAGAGGCACTCTGGATCAAAGGTAGGCCTACTCCTGTCACACCCCGGACAGAGGCACTCTGGATCAAAGGTAGGCCTACTCCTGTCACACCCCGTACAGAGGCACTCCGGATAAAAGGTAGGCCTACTCCTGTTACACCCCGTACAGAGGCACTCTGGATAAAAGGTAGGCCTACTCCTGTCACACCCCGTACAGAGGCACTCTGGATCAAAGGTAAGCCTACTCCTGTCACACCCCGTACAGAGGCACTCTGGATCAAAGGTAGGCCTTCTCTTGTGACACCCCGCACAGAGCCACTCTGGATCAAAGGTATTCCACATCATGTCACACCCCGTACAGAGGCACTCTGGATCAAAGGTAGGCCTTATCCTGTCACACCCCGTACAGAGGCACTTTAGATCAAAGGTAGGCCTTCTCCTGTTACACCCCGTACAGAGGCACTCCGGATCAAAGGTAGGCCTTATCCTGTCACACCCCGTACAGAGACACTCCGGATGAAAGGTAGGCCTTCTCCTGTGACACCCCGCACAGAGCCACTCTGGATCAAAGGTATTCCACATCATGTCACACCCCGTACAGAGGCATTCTGGATCAAAGGTAGGCCTTATCCTGTCACACCCCGTACAGAGGCACTTTAGATCAAAGATAGGCCTTCTCTTGTTACACGCCGTACAGAAGCACCCCGGATCAAAGGTAGGCCTCCTTCCTGTCACACCCCGTACAGAGGCAAACAGAATTAAAGGTTGGCCTTCTTCCTGTCACACCCCGTACAGAGGCACCCCGGATCAAAGGTAGGCCTTCTTCCAGTCACACCAAGCACAGAGGCACCCAGGATCAAATGTTGGCCTTTCTAATGTCACACACCATACAGGGACACCCAGGATCAAAAGTAGGCCTCCTTTTTGTTACACCTCGTACAGAGGCAGCCAGGATCAAAGGTAGGACTTCTTCTATCACACCAAATACAGAAGCACCCAGGATCAAAGGCAGGCCTTCTCCTGTCACACCCCGTACAGTAGCACCCAGGATCAAAGGTAATCCTTCTACTCTCACACCCGTACAGAAGCACCCAGGATCAAAAGTAAACCTTCTTTCTTCCTATCACACTCCATAGAGAAGCCCCCAGGATCAAAGGTAGACCGTCTTTTCTCCTATCGCGCCCATACAGATACACCCAGGATCAAAGGTAAGGCTTCTTTCTTCTCTTCCTTCTTTCTATCACGACCCGTACAGAGACACCCAGCATCAAAGGTAAGGCTTCTTTCTTTTCTATTCTTTCTGTAACGCCCCGTACAGCGACCTCCAGGATTAAAGGTAAAGCTTCTTTCTTCTCTCTTCTTTCTATCAATCTCCGTATCGAGGCAAACAGGATCAAAGGTAAGGCTTCTTTCTTCTCTTCCTTCTTCCTATCACGCCAGTAACAGAGACACCCAGGATCAAAGTTAAGGCTTCTTTCTTCTCTCTTCTTTCTTTCACGCCCCGTACCGAGGCACCAAGGATCAAAGATAAGGCTTCTTTCTTCTCTTACTTCTTTCTATCACACCCCATACAGAGACACCCAGGATCAAAGGTAAGGCTTGTTTCTTCTCTCTTCTTTCAATCTCGCTCCGTACGGAGGCACCCCGGATCAAAGCTAGGCCTCATTCTTGTCACACCCCATACAGAGGCAAAAGTAGGCATTCTCCTGTCACAACAGGTGCAGAAGCACCCAGGATCAAAGGTAGGCCTTCTCCTGTCACACCGTACAGAAGCACCCAGGATAAAAAGTAAACCTTGTTTCTTCCTATCACACCGCATAGAGAAGCGGCCATGATCAAAGGTATACCGTCTTTTCTCCTATCGCGCCCCATACGGAGACAACCAGGATCAAAGTTGGGGCTTCTTTCTTCACTTCCTTCTTTCTATCACGACCCGTATAGACACACCCAGGATCGAAGGTAAGGCTTCTTTCTTCTCTTCCTTCTTTTTATCACACCCCATACAGAGGCACATAGGATCAAAGGTAAGGCTTCTTTCTTCTCCTCCTTTTTCTATCAGGCCCTATACAAAGGCAACCAGGATCAAAGGTAAGGCTTCTTTCTTCTCTCTTCTTTCTATCACACCCCGTACCGAGGTATCGAGGATCAAAGGTTAGGTTTCTTTCTTCTCTTCTTTCTTCCTTTCACACCCCATATAGAGGCACCCCGGATCAAAGGTAAGGTTTCTTTCTTCTCTTTTTTCTTTCTATCACGATCCGTACAGAGGAACCCAGGAGCAAAACCAAGTCTTCTTTTTTGCTCTTCCCTCTTTCTATCACACCTCATACAGAGAACCTTGGATCAAAGGTAAGGCTTCTTTCTTTTCTATTATCTCCGTAATAAACCGTACAGAGACACCCAGGATTAAAGGTAGGGCATTTTCTTCTCTCTTCTTTCTTTCACGCTCCGTACAGAGACACCTTGGATCAAAGGTAAGGCTTCTTTCTTCTCTCTTCTTTCAATCTCGCTCCATGCAGAGGCAAGCAGTATCAAAGGTAAAGCTGCTTTCTTCTCTTCCTTCTTCCTATCACGCCCCTTACGGAGATACCCAGGATAAAAGGTAAGGCTTTTTCTTCTCTCTTCTTTCTATCACGCCCCGTACAGAGATACCCAGGATCAAAAGTAAGGTTTCTTTCTTCTCTCTTCTTTCAATGTCGCTCCGTGCAGAGGCAAGCAGTATCAAAGGTAAGGCTGCTTTCTTCTCTTCCTTTTTTCTATCACGCCTTGTACCGATTCACCCAGAATCACAGGTAAGGCTTCTTTCTTCTCTGTTCTTTCTATCACGCCCCGTACCGAGGCACCCAGGATAAAAGGTTAGGCTTCTTTCCTCTGTTACTTCTTACTATTACACAACATTTAGAGATATCAAGGGTAAAAAATAAGGCTTCTTTTTTCTCTCTTCTTTCTATCACGCCCCGAACAGAGACAGTTTGGATCAAATGCAAGGCTTCTACCTTCTCTCTTCTTTCTATCACGCCCCGTGCAGAGGCACCCAGAATGAAAGGTAAGGCTTCTTTCTTCTCTCTTCTTTCTATAACGCCCCGTTCAGAGACACCCAGGATAAAAGAAAAGGCTTCTTTCTTCTGTTCCTTCTTTCTGTCACGCCCCATAGGGGTGGCGCCCAATTTCAAAGGTACGGTTTCTTTCTTCTCTTTTCTTTCTATCACGAACGATACAGAGACCCCCACGATCAAATTTTAGGCTTTCTATTTCTCTCATCTTTCTATCAAGCCCCATGCAGAGACACCCAGGAGGAAAGGTAATGTTTTTTCATCTCTTCATTCTTTCTATCACACAACAAGCAGAGCCACCAAGGATCAAAGGTAAGGCTTCTTTTTTCTCCCTTTTTTTCTATAACAACCCATAGAGAGACACCCAGAATCAAAGGTAAGGGTTCTTTCTTCTCTCTTCTTTCTATCACACCCCGTACATAGACACCCAGGATCAAAGGCAAGGTTTTTGCTCTCTTCCTTTTTTGTGTTACACCGCATACTGAAAAACTCAGGATCAAAGGTAAGGATTTTTCTTTTCTCTCCTTTATATCGCGCCCTGTACAGATTAACCCTTGATAAAAGGTAAGGATTCTTTCTTCTCTCTTCTTTCTATCACGACCGTATTAAGATACCCAGGATCAAAGGTAAGACTTCTTCCTTCTGTCTTCTATATATCACGCCCCGTGCCGAGGCACCCAGGATAAAAGGTAAGGCTTCTTTATTCTCTCTTCTTTCTTCTTTCAGGCCCCAAACAGAGACACTCAGGATCAAAGGTAAGGCTTCTTTTTTCTCCCTATTTTCGGTTACGACCCATACAAAGACGCCCAGGGTTAAAGGTAAGGCTTATTTCTTCTCTCTTCGTTCTATCGCGCCCGGTACAGAGGCACCCAGGATTACAGGTGAGGCTTCTTTCTTCTCTCCTCTTTCTATCACGCCATTTACCTAGGCACTTTGGATCCAAGGTAAGGCTTCTTTCTTTTCTCGTCTTTCTATCAAGCGCAGTGCAGACACACCCAGGGTCAAAGGTAAGCCTTCTTTCTTCTCTCTTCTTTCTATCAAGCCCCTTACAGAGAAACCCAGGATCAAAGGTAAGGCTTCTTTCTTCTCTCTTCTTTTTATCACGCCCCGTACAGAGACATCGAGGGTCAGAGGTAAGGCATCTTTCTTTTCTCTTATTTCTATCACGCTCCGTACAAAGACACTCCTGATCAAAAGTAAGCTTCTTTCATCTGTCTTCTTTCTATCGCGCGCCGTACAAAGACACCCAGGATTAAAGGCAAGATTTTTTCCTCTCTGAATTCTCTCTATGACATCCTATACAGAGAGACCAAGTATCAAAGGTAAGGCTTCTTTCTTTTTTTCTTTCTATCGCTCCCCGTACAGATTAACCCTTGAACAAAGGTAAAGCTTCTTACCTCCCTTCCTTCTTTCTATCACGCCCCATACAGAGACACCTAGGATCAAAGGTAAGGCTTCTTTCTTCTCTCTTCTTTCTATCACAAACCGTACAGTGGCACCAAGGATCAGAGGTAAGGCTTCTTTCTTCTCTCTTCTTTCTATCACACCCCGTAAAGAGACATCCAGGTTCAAAGGTAAGGATTCTTTCTTCTCTCTTCTCTCTATCACACCCCGTACAGTGGCACCAAGGATCAGAGGTAAGGCTTTTTTCTTCTCTTTTCTTTCTATCACGCCCCGTACAGAGGCACCCAGGATTAAAGGTAAGGCTTCTTTTATCTCTTCCTTCTCTCTATCATGCCCCATACAGAGACACCCAGGATCAAAGGCAAGGCTTCTTTCTTCTCTCTTCTTTCTATCACACTCCGTACAGTGGCACCAAGGATCAGAGGTAAGTCTTCCTTATTCTCTCTTTTTTCTATCACAACTCATTCAGAGACACCCAGGATTAAAGGTAAGGATTCTTTCTTCTCTCTTCTTTCTATTACTCCCCGTACAGAGACACCCAGGATCAAAGGTAAGGCTTCTTTTTTTCTCTCTTCTTTCTATCAGGCCTTGTAACGAGGCACCAGGATCAAAGGTAAGGCTTGTTTCTTTCTATAAGGCCCCGTACAGAAACCCCCAGGATGAAAGGCAAGGTTTCTTTCTTCTCTCTTCTTTCTATCACACCCTGTACATAGACACACAGGATCAAAAGTAAGGCTTGTTTTTTCTCTTCCTTCTTTCCATCACGCCTAGTACAGACACACCCATTCTCAAAGGTAAGGGTTCTTTCTTTTCTCTTCTTTCTATCAGGCTGCGTAAAGACACATCCGGGATCAAAGGTAGGACTTCTTTCGTCTCTCTTACTTCTATCACGTCCCGTACAGAGTCACTCAGGATCAAAGGCAAGGCTTCTTTCTTCTCTTTTCTTTCTATCAGGCCCCGTACAGAGTCACTCGGGATCAAAGCTAAGGCTTCTTTCTTCTTTCTATCACGCCCCGTACAGAGACACCCAGGATCGAGGTTAGGCTTTTTCTTCTCTCTTCTTTTTATCACCCTCCATACAGAGACACCCAGGATGAAAGGTAAGGTTTTTACGTCCCTTCCTACTTTCTTTCACGCTTCAAACAGAGGCATCCAGGATGAAAGGTAATTCTTCTTTCTTCTCTTTTCTTTCTATCACGCGCCATATAGAGGCACCTGCAAGGAAAAGTAAGTCTTCCTTATTCTCTGTTTTTTTTCTATCACGACAAATTCAGAGACACCCAGGATCATAGGTAAGGATTCTTTCTTCTCTCTTCTTTCTATCACAGCCCGTACAGTGGCACCAAAGATCAGAGGTAAGGCTTCTTTCTTCTCTTTTCTTTTTATCACGCCCCGTACAGAGACACCCAGGATCACAGGTAAGGATTCTTTCTTCTCCTTTCTTTCTATCACGCCCCGTACAGAGACACCCAGGATCAAAGGTAAGGCTTCTTTGATCTCTCTTCTTTCCATCACGCTCCCTACAGTGGCACCCAGGATCAAAGGTAAGGTTTCTTTCTTCTCTCTTCTTTCTATCACACCCTGTGCCTAGACACACAGGATCAAAGGTAAGGCTTGTTTCTTCTCTTCCTTCTTTCCATCACGCCTAGTACAGAGACACCCATTCTCAAAGGTAAGGGTTCTTTCTTTTCTCTTCTTTCTATCAGGCTGCGTACAGAGACACCCAGGATCAAAGGTAGGACTTCTTTCGTCCCTCTTACTTCTATCACGTCCCGTACAGAGTCACTCAGGATCAAAGCTAAGGCTTCTTTCTTCTCTCTTCTTTCCATCACGCTCCCTACAGAGGCACCCAGGATCAAAGGTAAGGCTTCCTTCTTTTCTCTTCTTTCTATCACGCTCCCTATGGAGGCACCCAGGATCAAAGGTAAGGCTTCTTTTTCTCTCTTCTTTCTATCACGCCCCGTACAGAGGCACCCAGGATCAAAGGTATTGCTTCTTTTTCTCTCTTCTTTCTTTCACGCCCTGTACAGGGGCACCCAGGATCAAAGGATCAATTTCTTTTTTACCGATGCTGAACCTTAATAATTTTGACAAGACATAAAAAAAGTTTTCGTTGGAAAATAATATTTGGCCATTAAAATGTGTTGTTTCGTTTTTAATGAAAAATGTTGCACGTGTAAAATGGCATATGTTATAATGTGCCTGTCTTGTTGGGGTCTATGTTCTTGTGTTCTGATGCGTGTTTTTGATGTATGTTTATGATGCATGTTTTGTATGTATGTTCATGACGGCAGCCACGCGACGCGGATTCTGGTGGAATGCTACGATGTGCTGTACATGTACCTGATGTGCCTGTCTTGTTGGGGCTCATGTATTCCTGTTTTTGACATTTTTTATGTTTGTTTATGATGCATGTTTTGTACGTATGTTTGTGATGGCAGTCACGTGACGCGGATCCTGGTGGAATGCTACGATGTGCTGCACACGTGCCTGATGTGCCTATCGTGTTGGGATCGATGTACGCGTGCTTTTGATGCATGTTTTTATACATGTTTTGTGTGTATCTTTTGGACGGCAGTCACGTGACGCGAAACCGGGGTATTCGTGTTTTTAATATGTTTTTGATGCATGTTTTGTATGTATGTTTGTGATGGCAGTCACGTGTACCTGATGTGCCTGTCTTGTTGGGATCAATGTATTCGTGTTTTTTATATGTTTTCGATGCATGGTTTTGATGCATGTTTTGTATGTACGTTTCTGATGACAGTCACGTGACGCGGATCCTGGTGGAATGCTATGACGTGCTGTACACGTACCTGATGGGCGACAGCCGCAAGAACGAGCTCTACATCGCCAAGCACATCGAATTCTTTGAAAGCCAAATCTCATTCGAGGTAACGTGTGTTTTCTTTGTATGCTTTCGTTAATGTCTGCGCAACCCCAACAGCCCATCTCTTAGAAGCTGAGTGTGTGTCGTAATTTAGAAGCTGAGGGGATTTGGTGATTTTAGAAGCTGAGCGAAGTTCGTGATTTAGAAGTTGAAGGGATTTCGTGATTTTAGAAACTGAGGTCATGTCATGATTTTACAGGCTTAGAGAATTTCGATACCATACTTCATTTCAATTTGTCCCTTGTGGCTGATTCATAAACAAAGTCCATACAAAAATAAATTGATCCTTTTGAGAGCTAAAAAACTTGCTAATAAATCACCCGTGCGTTGGTAAATTACTAGTCTGTGGCATTATTCTCTCACTGGTGCTATGTTACTAGCCCGGGGGTAGGGGGGTGGGGGTGTGGGGATGGGCGGGGGGTACTTGGTATCATGTGTGTTAGCACCAGACGCGGTTCGCGCGGAATGCCAATGTAGTTAAAAAGGGGGTAATTTTCATTCCCACAAAAACGGGGGCTTTTAAGGAACTGCACCCCGCGTTTAGTTAAAATAGGGGTAATACTATCGTTTTATTTCGTAAAACGAGCTTTTACGAGTAAAAGCGCAATTCGCGTTCTCCACTTTTAATGGGATCCCTTCCAGTAATATTTACCACGCAAAATAAAAAAGAACTTTTTGAGGTACTGTTCAAGATACTCTAACCCTTCCATCTATCCTTTGGCCAATCAGAATGCCCGAGACGTCGTCTGCTAGTCTCGTATAAACGACATTCCCTTTTTAGCCCAAAAGGCGGAAAAACACGCCCAGGCTAGTTGGGGATGGATGGGACGGGTTAAAATCAAAGTTAAAAGTGGAGAACGCGAATTGCGCTTTTACTCGTAAAAGCTCGTTTTACGAAATAAAACGATAGTTTTACTTCGCAAAAGCTTTGAATTCGCTTATCTCCACTTTTAATGGGACTTGAGTCCGGAACAGGGGAGCCTGCCATTCTTGAACTGCCCAAAAAGGTCGCGAATTACACTATGGCTTGTAAAAGCTCATTGCATGTAGGCGATGAGTGCTGTGCACTCGACGCAAAAGAAGAAATAAAACTTGTCAGCTAAGTTTCAATTCTTTAATGATTTCCTAAATAAAGTCCGGAGGCGCACCATTCCGGTCTTTCAACATAAGGTAAAATCGTAACAAAGTAAAAATATCACAGCAACTGTCAGTTGAGATGAGAAGGCTTCCAACCATGCCATCATCTTTTTTGAGAACTATCACCATCCCCCTCCAACCGCCCACCGGATGGATCCCTTCCTCAAGTTCTCACTATTCACTTGCTATGTATTGATGAACAATTAGGTTTATTTAGAAGTACTACAAAACGATCGTAAATCCATAGGAATTACGCAAATAAACTCTTTGATACTTCTAGTAAAGTGACTGAAGTGTCTTACAAGACATGCAATTCAAACTTGAAAAAAGAAAGCGAGTCCGCTGTCTAACTTTTCTTCTTCTCATTTGATAAATTACCACGTTTATTTGAAATAAACTCGTAGCGATTGACTAGATAGTACTAAAACTACTGTAAATCGTCATAAAATGAAAAACAGAAAATTTTGCTTATTTATGACTGTTTTCCTATATGGGGCCGTTATGGTCCCATAAGCCCATAATGACACTATGGTACCTCATACCATGAACCATAAACCGGCTTTCGTTCTCCGGCTACAACGGGTGTACGGTCACTGGGTACGTCTGGGACCGACATGCCCCCCCCCTTTCTTTCTGAAAAACATGGAGAAAGGAGATCAAAACTTAAGCATCCGAGTAGCCGTAAGACCGAAGACTGGGCTGTACTCATTACACATGCGATCCTGAACACTTCGGAGTAAATAAATGCTTAACTAAACATAACCGTCCAGCGTTCGTCCGTAACTTAATATAAGCACGGACCGAAATGGCCCGAAGGACCTGAGCGAAAGGCGAAATGTTCAGAGTAAGAAGGAAAGACCTTCTTGTAGGTTGTTACTTTCGTGGCTTGTTGTTGTTGTTACTGTTCCCATTACGGCCCTTGGAGAAGTTACTCTTGTGCTTGCCCTTGTTCTTAAACTTGGGAGAAGCATTCCTACAACAGAAACACTCAGCCTGTAATGGTCGTTTCTGAAGCCACGAACGGTCCTAATGAATATAAGCCAGACAATTCATCTTGAGAAAAATCTTTCAGATAGTATTTAACAAACGAGTTGGGGGAAACCCAACAACCTGTTTTTAATATATCCGAAAGGGACACGTTACGTACCGCCCTGAGGGAATTGGCTACTTGCCTTACCTGATGGGCTTTGATGTTCGATTCCCCTAACGGGTTAGGGTCGATTTTTGCATCGTCATAGGCTGCCAAAATGATCCTTTTAATATAATTTGAGATCGACTGTTTCGAAAGATCTTTGCTAAATTTCGGCATAAAAGAAATGATGAGAGCCTTCTGATTTTTTGATCTGTAGGCCTCTGACATTTCTAAATACTGTTGCAGTGCTTTGACGGGACACAAAGAGACCAGACCGTCTGAGTCGGGGTCATCTGGTAGGGATGGGAGAGTAATGTGATCGAACGTTCCCATCCCTTGGGTCATGATGTGAGTTTTTCCCATGAATCCTGCTCTAGGGACTAGGGTGACCTTCTCCCATGTACCCTTATCTTTATTTACCTTTCTGTCCAGGGCATGGATTTCGCCTCTTCTTTTGCCCGAAGCTAAAGCCAATAAAAACGTGAATCTTAACGTTGCGTTTTTTGCTGAAATCACGTCCTTACTAAAAACATCTGGGCGCTGAAGATACTGTAAGACTAACGATAAATCCCACTGCGCTATGTTGGATGGGCAGGGTGGGGAGTTTACTTTAAAATGTCTTACTAGCTGTGATAGGGATGTATCTTCGCCCGGGTCGTAGCCTGTAGACGCTTTGAGTCTTGACCCTATAGCGGCCCTATAGCCCTCGATGGAACCTACCTTTAATTTCACCTCCGTGAAAAGGTGATCGAGGAAATCCGCTACCACTGCTGGGCTAGCCTGAAACGGATCTAGCTTAGAAGTGCTACACCAAGCGGCAAATTTATTCCACTGCGACCTGTAAACTTTGGCCGTCGAACCCTTGTGACTGTTTACTATTTTCTCTCTCACCTGCTTAGAAAAACCCTTGTTTTTCAGAAAGGTCTGGTCAGACACCATAGGTGGAGGTTCAGTAAGCGAGAGGAGGGGTGGAAGTGATGCCAATGTGGTTGTGATAGCAACTCGTTGTGGCATGGGATCGGTATCGACCTTACTGCCTTGCAATGGAGTAGGAGGGCGAACCATGGGGCTTCCGGTGTCCATGGAGCAATGAGTAATAGGAACGGTGGTTTCAACTCGATTACTCTCTGCAAGACTTGCCCTAAGATCGCTTGTGGGGGAAAAGCATAAAGTACCTCGTCCCGTGGCCACTGACAATTGAGGGCGTCTACTGCCCAAGCTGCTGGGTCCGGGCAAGGAGACACGTACCGGGGAAGTTGGGTGGTCATAGCGTTTGCAAACAGATCCAGAGTCGGGGCACCCCATGGGGATTGGTGTGTCACCCACTGAAAGGACCGAGGGGATAGGCACCACTCGGTGTTGATAACTTGACCCTGTCTGGAGGCTAAGTCCGCTAGGACATTTAATTTCCCGGCCAGGTGACGGGCGGAAACGGTCACCTGTTCCTCCCTGGCCTTTGTAAGAATTTGGAATGCAAGTTTGGACAGGGACCGTGATTTGGTACCCCCCTGCTTGTTGAGGTAAGCTATGGCTGTGGAATTGTCTAACCGAAAGAGGACTGCCTTGTTTTTGAGTTGGTTGGTCAGTTTGGTTAGGGCAATCCAGACCACCCGAAGCTCCAGCCAATTTATGTGGTAGGACTGAAGCGAGGGTGGCCATTTGCCCTTCCATACCTGACCATTCCAATAAATTCCCCACCCCGAATGGGACGCATCGGTCTGAATCTCTATCTCCGGGGTGGGGGGGGGGCTGAAATGGCATTCCTTCGGACATAATTAGAACGTCGCACCACCACTGTAGGGCTTGTAGGGTTACCTGTGAAACTTGCATCCTTGCTGCGGGTGAACGACCCTGATGCAACGCCCATCTTACCTGGCTTTGAAATGGCCTGTAATGGAGACGGCCCAGGGGGACTGTCTTCTCTGTTGCCACTAACAGGCCAAGGAGAGATTCCATGGCCTGTAATCTCACCTTCTTTCCTGGGGAAATACCTTTTATGGCATCTGCAATTCTCTGGCGGCGTTCTGACGTAGGGAACGCCCTTGCTATTGCCAGATCCCATAACTCCCCTAGAAAGGTAATGGACTGTTTGGGGGTTAGTTCGGACTTGGCTAGGTTTACTACTAGACCTACCTCTAGTGCCTTGCGAACTAAAGACATTGTATGATTCTCGGTTACCTGCCTGTCTTGATTCGCCAGAAACCAGTCGTCCAGATACTGAAAGACTAACATCCCTTCTAGCCGTGCCCATGTTTTCAGTACTTTCATGACCTTGGAGAAAACGTACGGGGCCGTAGCCAGACCGAAGGGAAGTGCCAGAAACCAAAATCGTCTTTTCCCTACTTGAAAGGCTAGGAATTTTCTTGCCGAGCGATGAAGAGGGATATGGAGGTAAGCATCGGAGAGATCTATGGAGGTACCCCACATCCCTTCCCGTAATGACCCTTTTATCACCTGGGCTGTGTCCATCTGAAAGGTGATCACTCGGAGAAAACCGTTTATGGGGGAGAGGTCGATTACTAGCCTCCACCCTCCGGATTTCTTGGGAACCAGAAAAACCCTGCTGAAAAAGCCCATTTGATTTTCTGGCATTTCCTCTATCGCCTGTTTTTGAGACAAGCTCAATAGCATTTCTTGGAGAGCTCGGTCTTTTTCTGACCCCTTGGCGTAAGAGGTGACTAGTTGTTTTGGCGCATGGGCTGTTAGGGGAATAGGGCACCTGAGCCCGTTCCGGTCTCATTTGAAAGGTAGGGAGTAACCTCTCTTTAACCAACGTACTACCCTTCGAGACGCCCCCATTTCTGCCCATTGCTGCCAAAACTTTCCTAGTCTTCCTCCTACGGGCAAGGAGGCATTTAAGGAAAGTAAATTTTCCAAGTCTCTTAAGTTTGCTAAAGTATCGCCAGGAGATGAGGGAATCTCGTGACGGTACTTTGATTGGCTGCTACCTGAACGACTGTGGAGCCGGACCCT
The DNA here is from genome assembly GCA_949752745.1 of Protula sp. h YS-2021. NCBI lineage: Eukaryota > Metazoa > Annelida > Polychaeta > Sabellida > Serpulidae > Protula > Protula sp. h YS-2021. Next base: position 1,548,255 of record OX457034.1, read on the forward strand.
CTGTTTTGCTGCCGGGGCTGGGTTTCGGTTTCTTGACAGGGGGCTGTTGTGGCTGCGCACTCGGCTTAGACTGTGCCGGAGAGGACTGTTGTGGTCTCTTCCTCTTCAGTGCACGTTTGAAGGAGGAGCGAGACATCCTGGACATCAGGGCATAATCTTGCGAAAGCGAACGACTTTCCTGGTTCACCCTCTCTAACTCGGCGGGAGGAAATAGCTCTCGTTCCTCCAGGATAGGGGCATGACGCAGATCCCGTAAACCTTTGACACTAGACCAGCAGTGCTGGAGAAAGGCATCTCGACGTAGGTAGACCATTGACGTCATCAAAAAGGTGGAAAGATTGACCACGTCTCGGGTAGCTAAGGCCAGGCATTCCATCAATTTAGCAGACACGGGATCACTAAGACGAAGTTCTTCCCAACGCGACTTTAGTGCTTTAAGTGCATGATCTTGAAATGACATAATGTTCAGGATGTGGCGAGAAGATGCCTCGATGGTCTTGGCGTCTTTCTCCACTAATGGAATGTCTGAGTCACTACGCACTGTGGGCATCCAGACTGTACGCTTCACGGGCTGTTCCAGTGCCTCTAGGGGAATTTTTTCATCCGCTGACCGATATGGGCCTGGTCGTACTAGGCAATGTTTAGATAAATGGAAACGCGACAGTGTGCGACCCTCACCGGCGTCCATCTTCTTGAACTCTTTCGCGCGGACCGTGACAGCATGAGCAATGCCCTCGCTGGTGGCTAGTGCGATAAAAGAGTCCTGTTGTGACGGAGCGGCCTGAGATGTCATACGAATGGGCGGATCCTCCTTATCTAAACTTGGGGAGCCACAGGAGACCTCTGCTAAGCGGGCTATCTCTTGAATGGCATCCCTGAACGGCACGTCTTCTGGTGCAATCGTAGAAGCAGAACTCGAGGGGGCCGCGTCCTCGACCGATGGGGCAAGGTCTGGTGGAGAGGGAGTACGGATGGGCCGTCTGCCCGCTGCCGCTGGATCTCTCCAAAGTCGATGCCCTTGGCCGGGAGAACGCACCTGCTCCACTGCCCGTAACGGTAAATGACAACGGGAATGTACTGACGTACCCTCGGATTCTTCTTCCCCGTCTTCCACCTCCGACTCCTGTTCATCAGATGCTGCTTCTGGGAGTTGGGATTGTGGAAAATGTGACATGTGGGGTTCCCCTACTGGGGTGTAAATTTCTTTCTCCCTGTTGCTCGGGACTGCTGCTAGGGGAGAATTTTCCATCGGCCCGATTTCCTCATCATCTTCCAGCAATGCAGAGACTTGGCCCGAAAGGGGCACGCCCACGGAATCCTCCTCGCTGATGGTGACCGTTTCGGGAATATCCACGTTAGAGTCCAGCGGGAGGTGAGGTACAGGCGAGCCCGACATCGCTGCCACTGACTGACTCTCCGGAGGAGGACGAGAAACCGTAGCTGATGGTTTAGGCTTTTGTCTTTGACTAAGCAGACTCTCCTGCTTCTGAACTTGATTCTGTAAATCCAAAAGTTGCTTTTGCAGTTGCGATTGCATAGACAAGAACGCTGAAAATTCACTCGGGAGACGCTGTAGCTGAGGAGGGAGGGATAAGTCCTCTCGCGGGGGAATGCCTAACTGGCCTGTAACCGCCGAAAGCACTGTTCCCGTATCCTTATGCGTTAAAGTCACTTGTTCCTCAGACGGGGACTTAAACGCCCCTCCTGGACTGCCACTGGGTTTCACTCTAGGAGGTGAGGCCCATGCCTCGCGGAGACGATCCCGTTCTTGCCCTTCCGGGATGTCCAGTTCTGCTACAGTCTCAGAAAATGCACGTCCTTTACTCTTGGACTTTTTATGTCTCTTAACTGGCGTAGCGGATTCCGATTCTGCACCAGTGTCTACGTGTACGGGGGTGGAGACCTGGCCCAGAATAACGGAGCTAGCCTTCTTCATGGTATCCTGAATAAATTCACGAGTAACAAACGAAGCTGACGAAAGGAATTTGCGCTTATCCCTCCTGCGCTCGTTCTTGGTCCTATTCCGTAATAGGACTTTCCAATCTTCTGGAGTAAGATGTAGGCACTCGCCGCACGGGCTGTCTGGCTCGCACAGAGGTATTCCACTATTCCGTCTACAGCGGTCGCAGATGGAGTGGGGGTTACACGCAGTTGGAGGATGGATACACTGAGGCAGTAACGGTGGAGAATGTAGACTGGCCTCTGTCATATATGAAATGCAAGCAGAGAAAAACAACGGTGAGAATATGTAGTATAAAACAACGCACAATACTACATTTCTCAGTGCTTTGCTTCAACTGCAAGCTTTACCCTCCAAGCTGTGTTTACAATTGCTTAAACACCGCAATAACTCGCTGGGTCTAAGGAAAAGACGAAAAGAGATGCTTCCCGGAACGGTAGCGTTCCCGGGCCGTAACGGGCTGGACCGTAATGGCACTACCCGTGTCGGATATGGATCTCTCTTGCCTCAGATGCACCTGGGACCATCGGACCGTAACGGGTTTGTGAATCCCGTTGGACCAGAATGGTCTTCTCGCACCCGTGACCGTATGACCACAATGGGAAAACGGTCCTGGCAAAGAAAATGACCCTCAGACGTCACAGAAAACGTCTCTTTTCGTCGGAGAACGCTGTCAGACTTGCAGAACCTGCTCTACGAAGACTGAGAAGCGACCCATGGAGCAAAGCTTAAGCAAAAACTGGCCATTTCCGCGATGACACAGCTGGCTGGTAAAGCTTGGAGTCTTATCAGGTCCAGCAGCCTGAAAAGATCCTACTCCTAGACGAACTGAGGTGGAACTGGTAAGTTCCTCGATCTGAATGAAAGTGGAGAAAGAGGCGCACTTCTCGGGACTAGGAAGTGTCTCCGTGATCGTGCAAACTCAACCTAATCAGACCGAAGAGTAAGATGTCGAATTAACACACTTCGGCTCCATAATTTTATCCCAACGCACAATAATAGATAAAATAATCCATAAGGCAGTGAATTAAGTAAAAAATGAAGCAATTCGCACCTTAAACCAGTTCCCTTGCTGCAAAAAACCGGCAGCACACAGAATGGCGTGTTGTAAAGACGCCACGCAAAAAGGGAATGTCGTTTATACGAGACTAGCAGACGACGTCTCGGGCATTCTGATTGGCCAAAGGATGGATGGAAGGGTTAGAGTATCTTGAACAGTACCTCAAAAAGTTCTTTTTTATTTTGCGTGGTAAATATTACTGGAAGGGATCCCATTAAAAGTGGAGATAAGCGAATTCAAAGCTTTTGCGAAGTAAAATTTCAAACTTGGCACTTCGCGTTTTGGGGTCGTTTTGAAATGCCATGAACACACATGGTAACCAATTTGTACGTAAGTGCCACCCCTACCAACCTCCCCACATTCACACACGCTAACCAGTTTGTACATGAGTGTCCCTGCCCCCCCCCCACGTTTATAAATACATACGGTAACCAGTTTCTGCGTGGGTGCCACCCTGGGTCATGGACACACGGTGACTATTTGGTACGTGGGTGCAGGAATTACAATAAAGCTCACCTCACCCTTTGCCCCAGTCACCACCACCCCCACCCCCCCCCCCTATGTTGAAAACGTCGTACGCCTTAGGATTGTGGGCTGTTACAGGAGCCGCCCTTCCCCCCGCCCCCGCCCCCGCCTCCCGCCCTCTTTTCGGAGTTGTTGGCTTTCGGGCTCTGTAAGTACGCGAACATTTGCTGTGCTTTCTTCGTCCCCGCGGCATATAGTGTCCAACCCCTAGGGTTCATCATTGTCTTATAAATCAGCCCCTCGATCCACCTCCCTCCCCCTAGCTCCCCCTCCCCTCCCCACCTGCATCCCTCCCGTGGAATGATGTCCAACCTCCAGGCTCCATCATTGTTCGTCCTATAAATCAGCACCTCGATCCACCTTATAAACCTCGATTCGTCGCCCCTCCCGCCCTCCCCTTCCCCCGCACTCCACCTGTTTGATAAACCCAAAAGAGCATTTACAACTAATAGCTTCTGTTTTTGGATTTCGGCCTTGATAACACGCTGATTTCATACTTTTTTCTCCGCTTGCATTCTCTCACACACGGACTGGCTAACAGATAAACTTGCCCCGATTTGGAGCAGCCGTAGGTCTGAAAATGGTGAAAAAGACCATAATGGTTTGTGCGACATAATTGTCTGTATGCGCGCACTGTGTTTCTTTGCTTGCTTCTCGCAGCATTTTCCCGCGCTCTGTCCTTCTTTGGACATCTATTTCCCGCGCTCTGTCCTCTTGGGACATCTATTTTCCGCGCTATGTCCTCTTGTGACATTTATTTCCCGCGCTCTGTCCTTCTTTGGACATCTATTTCCCGCGCTCTGTCCTCTTTGAACATCTATTTCCCGCGCTCTGTCCTCTTTAGACATCTATTTCCCGCGTTCTGTCCTCTTTACTATATATTTTTAAAGCTCTATTCACACTGTTTAAGCCCATCGCGAAAAGTCACAAGGCTAAAAGTTTTAAGGACACATTTTGCTTGAGGAATTGTCCTTAAGACCTTGAGGCGTTTTCCTTATGCCGTAAGGGCTTCAGACATCAGTCAAAAATCGTGAAGGGAAGCACTTATTTATAAGACCAGGAAAAAAAGAACAAACGACCCCTCCTTGTGCTTTTGGACTTGAGCAATGTGAATGGGCTTTAAGTTCTTGTGTCTTATGTTTTATATCATAAAGCTCTACTTATCATACTTTTCAGTGGGTTTCTAATGCGATAATGGCCGAATATTAAAAAGTGAACCAGCAAAACGTCTTTGAAAATAATGTAGTTTAGGGTTGGGAGGTATTTCATGTCGTATTTTTCATCGAGAAAGAAAGCATGTCATTGGGGTTGCCAAGGACAAACAAGCGCAGTAACAAGGCTCGTATTAGGCGGAGCACCAAAACCCCCTAAAATACGAATGAGCATTGCCGTATACGACGCATATCGCTAGGAGTGTAGGGCGAGGCTGACTGGGCAGGAAAAGCCGAGGGCGGGCGCAATCGAGGGGAAATACCCTACCTCGTTCATTGATTCATCCATGCCGAGCGCTCATTGTTCCATCAGTGCGGCGCATTCATTGGTCCATCCATGCCGCGCGCTCATTGGTCCATCCGTGCGGCGCACTCATTGGTCCATCCATGCCGCGCACTCATTGGTCGATCCGTGCGGCGCACTCATTGGTCCATCAATGCCTCGCGCTCATTGGTCCATCCGTGCGGCGCACTCACTGGTCCATCCATGCGGCGCACTCATTGATCCATCCATGCCTCGCGCTCAGTGGTCCATCCGTACGGCACACTCATTGGTCCATCCATGCCTCGCGCTCATTGGTCCATCCGTGCGGCACACTCATTGGTCCATCCATGCGGCGCACTCATTGGTCCATCCATGCCGAGCGCTCATTGTTCCATCGGTGCCGCGCACTCATTGGTCCATCCATGCCTCGCGCTCATTGGTCCATCCGTGTGGCACACTCATTGGTCTATCCATGCCGCGCGCTCATTGGTCGATCCGTGCCGCGCACTCATTGGCTCAGCCATCCACCCAGTGTTGCCATGGCAGTGTCCTTGCCACAGAAACTGGCGTTTCTGTTATTTGTGGTGGAATTAATGTATTGCAAAAGGTGTGAATTAAATAAGCTTAAAACTAGAAAATGACTCATTAAAACACAGTCTGACGTCATCTTTGTTACTTTTCTTGTCCCATTTTACAGTGATGGCGTGAATTTTATATATAAATTCTAGTATTTTGTTTAATGATTTTATTTAAATCTTTTGTTCCACTTAATTTTGGTATTCTTTGAATTGATATAAGATATGTCCGGAACTCGTCTGATAATACTGAAATTAAAATTGAATTACAGTTGGCGCAAATCATTTCTTAAAAGTTTTCTGGCTAAAAACAAACATTTAAAAATAAATATTTTTTCTTTCAGTACAATTTATCTTGGACGAGTGTCGGCTATATTCTTATATTCTTCACTCTCTTAATGTACAAAAAGAGAAGAGTATTATTTGTTTACGATTTTTGCTTCGGTTTCATTCCTATATGCGTGTTCACGCACACCACGCGTGTGTCTTTGTGTGTTCCTTTTTCCTGGTGTTGGCACAGAGCGGAGAACTCAGCTTCCGGGGAGCTGACGACAGCATGGTGAGTGTTGCTTCCTCTACATCCTGTCTCCCCCTCCTCCACAATCCTGTCTCCCCCTCCTCCACAATCCTGTCAGTCTTTCTTTTTCATATTTGTACCGTAAAAAAGAAAAACACAGACATTCCATGGAATGCCTGTTTACCAATATAATTTCCATAGAATGTCTTGTGTTACACACACACACTTTCCATCGACTGTCTGTGTTACACATGCACTTTCCATGGAATGTCTGTGTTACACATACACTTTCCATAGAATGTCTGTGTTACACATACACTTTCCATAGAATGTCTGTGTTACATACACACACACACACACACACTTTCCATGGGATGTCTGTGTTACCAAAATAATTTCCACAGAAGGTCTGTGTTACACACACACCTGCCATGGAAGTTTGTATTACCGTTCCATCAGGAGAGTTTAGTTCTTAATTTGCATTTTTGTTTATGTTTGGACTATGATGCTTTCTGTACAGATTAATAAATGATCATGTAAGCATTTTTTGCTTTACCATATTGTTGTTGCACCAGCGCCCCTCCAACCCTGACCCCTAAGGTCAACTTCTTGCGCAAAATTCGTCCCTGTGAGTTCTTATTAAGGTATTAAGTTAAATTGTGAAGCAAAGTTGAAGCGATATCCCGTGTGACTTGATGAAAACGTAAACGATAAGATGATGCTGAAGCAATATCCCGTGTGACTTGATGAAAACGTAGACGATAGGATGATGCTGAAGCAATATCCCGTGTGACTTGATGAAAACGTAGACGATAGGATGATGCTGAAGCAATATCCTGTGTGACTTGACGAAAACGTAGACGATAGGATGATGTTGAAGCAATATCCCATGTGACTTGACGGATTGTACACATAGGATGATGCTGAAGCAATATCCCGTGTGACTTGATGAAAACGTAGACGATAGGATGATGCTGAAGCAATATCCTGTGTGACTTGATGAAAACGTAGACGATAGGATGATACCCAGCACCTTGTCCCCATCCCTTCGTTAGTTCTTTATGCGCAGAAATCACGATCATAGTGCGCTACACGGCCACGGGAGTTAGTGGGAATATTGGTATCCTCCGTCTCGAAACAGATAATGTAAGTATTACGTCATAATGCAGGGAGAGATAGGGCTGAACGCGGCGAAGATGGTGATGGAGCTGGTGAAAGATAACCGGAAGATAGTGGACCGGATAACACACAGCCACATTGACATGTTTGTCGACCTGCTGCAGAAAAACAAGGTACAAACAAACGAGGTGTAAGTCAAGCGATCCTGGCCAAACAAGGTAAAAACCCAAGAGGTAAGTGAGGCGGAATGACCAACAAGGTACCAAAAAATCCAAGGGTTAAGTCAAGCGATCAATGACCAACAAGGTACCAAAAAAAAACCCAAGGGGTAAGTCAAGCGACCACCGACCATCAAGGTACAAGCTCCTTACCTCTCGATTTGTCAATTATGTATACAAAGCGGATACATACAAAAAAAGAAGTTCCGCTTTTACATTTGCCACCCGTGGATTGGTAGAATACACAGGCCTTTACCAACATGTCGAATCGCCGCAGAGGTTGGTTGTTAGACATCAACGGCAAAACACTTTGTTCATATTTCTCATCCTCCCTTTTGTGGTGTTACAGACGAAACTGAATCGTATAAATCGTTTAAGAGATAAACGTTTACTGAACTTACAGTCAATCGGTTTACACTGCATACTGTTTACAACTAGCGAATGGCTTTCTTTCGCTTAGGTGTGTCGCTGATTAATGATGCGAGAGAGGAATAATCGCCATAGATCTTATGTAGATTAATCATGAAATTACACACGAGATTAAATATTCAGCCCCGTGTAATGTTCACGCCCCGGTGAAGATTACATTATGAAATAGGCATCCCCTCTATAAAATATGCATCCCCGTAGTTATATGTTTAATTCTTCACAGTTTTTTCTCTTTTGTGAAAAAACATGACTGTCAAGCATAACCTTTATTTCAACGCAAATCCGAGCATTTTTTACCATAAAATGCACAAAAAGCAAGCCATATCTAATTATACAAGAAAACTATTGTGACTTTAACGACACTACATCCTGTCTTTCAACACAACGTAAAGCGATACTACTTCATATGTTCCAACACAATTAAAACGATACTACTTCATGTGTTCCAACACAATTAAAACGATACTACTTCATGTGTTCCAACACAATTAAAACGATACTACTTCATGTGTTCCAACACAATTAAAACGATACTACTTCATGTGTTCCAACACAATTAAAACGATACTACTTCATGTGTTCCAACACAATTAAAACGATACTACTTCATATGTTCCAACACAATTAAAACGATACTACTTCATGTGTTCCAACACAATTAAAACGATACTACTTCATGTGTTCCAACACAATTAAAACGATACTACTTCATGCTTTCCAACACTACACAAAACGACACTACTTTAAACGGCAATACGCCTCTAACACATCATCAGCACAACATTAAACGCACACAATCACATTTTCACTGCAGGCTAGAAGTGTGCGCCGGCGTTTGAAATGCATATGCATTTGTCGTTTGAGTCGAATGAACTAATAATGGGGCAGTCTTTATGAAGGATTGTAACGCAGCCACTTATATTTTGGCAAGCCATCTTGTTTTTTAACGCAAGGACCACGTACATTAATTGCAGTTGAAAACCTGCTGGCAAAGGCAAATATTTCCACCTCTGTTCCTCACTCTCCAACTTGGTCCGTATTAGCAATTTCTGCTTAATGGCCATTTTGCACCATTTGGTTTATTTGTTTCGGCATTTTGGCGGATTGATAGCCTAGACACAAAACTGGCCCTTTTTAGGCCTCATAATGAATTGCAATCAGAACATCTACCTACTCCAGACATGTTTCTTATGTCGATTAATTTATTGCCTACCTACTCTGGAAAGACCGATAACCAATACTAGTAAACCCAATTGCAATTAGCGAAATGACCTTTCGTCTTATGCAATTACATAAATAGATAGGGACTCTGGAATTCGTGAGCCAGAGCATCTACTTCGTTGCATTGCAATTAGTGACAATTGCAATAAACAATATAATCCAACTAGTCTTGTCCCGTTATGGTTAATTGCTTCTTCCACGTCCACTTTGTCGTTTTCTGTGATGTCAAGCTTTGCCGGTAATAAAGCACTTTACATTTTTGGGTGCATATTTTATAAAGAGGTGCATATTTCATAATGTAATACTAACCACTCCGGTGAAAATTACATATGTAATCTTCACCGGAGGCGAGTGTTTAAGGGGATGAAGATTCCACACCGGTTTTAAGTTGGTCTGTGTATGATTGCAGAATTACCGCTACCTGGATTTGTTGAGTGTGCTGTGTGTGTGTGACGGCATCGCGATCCCGGACAACCAGAAGTACATCACGGAGACGTGGCTGATGAGTGGCAAGGTGGGCGGTGAGAGTCCGGGGGTGTGTGTGGGGTTGCGGCAAGGTGGGCGGTGAGGGGCCGGATGTGTGTGTGGGGTTGCGGCAAGGTGGGCGGTGAGGGGCCGGATGTGTGTGTTTGGGGAGAGGGGAGGAGTCAGTGGCCTCTTGTATGCATGTGTGTGTGAGCGGAGGCGGGGAAGGCGGTGCGGGCGCCGGTATGTGTATGGGCCGGGGGGAGCGCGGAAGAAGGCTGGGACTAGTTTGTGTGGGAGCGGGGCGCAGGTAAAGTGGGGGTTGGTGTGTGTGTGGGTGGAGGAGGGTGTGGGGATGCGACGCTGGTGTGTGTATGGCGGGGTGGAGGCGGGGAAGGCGGGGGACCATTGTCTGTGGTAGCGAGGGGCGGGGAAGGCACGGGGCCTGGGGTGTTGCGGGGCGGGGAAGGCGCGGGGACTGCTGTGTGGGGGGGGGGGGCGGGGAAGGTGGGTAGGGAGGCTGGTGTGTGTAGGCGGGAGGCGGGGAAGGCACGGAGACTGGTGTGTGAGTGGGAGGGGCGGGTGGGGAGGCTGATGTGTGTGTACAGACTTGTTAGTTGTGTCGTTGTGTACTGTGATCTCGGTGGGTTTTCAGATAATGCATAGAATGGGTAAACATTTGAAATCTAAAAGATTGCTTGCCTTCTTTCACATTACCCTCTTCATTTGCGAATTCGCGTCAAACACAAGCCACCATTTATGCTTCTTGATTGAGTCGTTGTGTTGACTTATTTGTTGACATGTTTGTGTACTTGTTTTTGTTGACGTTGTTTTCGGGTGACGTGGCAGAGCTGTGTGTATTACACGGAGCTCGGACAGGCCATCAACAAACAGGCGGATGTTGTCTACGTGTCCAAGGACAAGAAACGCACGTGGCTGCCGCTCCACGAATTCGTCAGAAAGGTAAAACACGAACCACTTGGTGTAGCTTCGGCGCCTCGGGTTATGTGAAGTATGTGGTTACTGTCAGAACACTTAGTACTTGTTAGACGTGGATTTCCGATTGTGTGTAGCTCTGATTTTATTTTTTAGTTTAGATTTGGTGCTTACGTAAATTACCATGTGGGGCATGGCTTTGGGGTGTGTCTGACAGTCTGTGTGTCATTTTCGAAAGACCGTCTAAATTCTACATTTCATTTTCACCAAAACTGTTTGAGAAAAATAGCAAAGCGCATTCAAATAACCGTTTCTGGTATTCGGAATCAGGTTATGCAAGTAGTTTTCGAATTTAATTGCAAAATTTTCAAAATGACATCAGATCATTTTTTTTCGATGCGTTACTGTGTACATGTAAAGCTAAATGATGGAGGGTCCCGCGGTCACTGACCGCTCTAGTTAATGAAGTTATGTAGATAAGGGTATATACTTTATTTGTTGTTAGAATTATACTGGTTTGCTGACAATTTCCGAGACATCAATCAAAAATCTTTCTGAAATAAACTAAATTGGTTTATATTGATCTGTTGCTGCTGTTGTCTTATTTGGTGTTGTTGTTGTTATTATCTTCCTATTTGATGTCGTTTTTGTTGTTATGATTTTATTTGTTGTTGTTATCGTCTCATTTATTGTTTTTGTTGTTGTTGTTGTTATCGTCTTATTTGTTGTCGTTGTCGTTGTTGTTGTCATTGTTTTCGTCGTACTTGTCGTTATCATTTTATTTGTTGTCGTTGTTATCCTCTTATTTGATGTCGCTGTTGTTGTTATCATTTTAATTGTTGTATTTATCGTCTTATTTGTTGTCGTTGTCGTTGTTTTCGTTTTACTTGTTGTTATCATTTTGTTTGTTGTTGTTGTTATCGTGTTATTTGATGACTTTTTTGTTGTTATCATTTTATTTGTTATTGTTGTTTTTGTTATCGTTTTGTTTATTGTTGTTGTTATCGTCTTATTTGTTGTCGTTGTTGTTGTTATCATTTTATTTGTTATTGTTGTTGTTGTTATCGTTTTATTTGTTGTTGTTGTTATCGTCTTATTTGTTGTCGTTGTTGTTGTTATCATTTTGTTTGATGGTGTTGTTATTTGATGTAGTTTTTGTTGTTATCATTTTATTTGTTATTGTTGTTTTTGTTATCATTTATTTGTTGTTGTTGTTATCGTCTTATTTGTTGTCGTTGTTGCTGTTATCATTTTGTTTATTATTGTTGTTGTTGTTGTTATCATTTTATTTGTTATTGTTGCTGTTGTTATCGTCTTATTTGATGTCGTTTTTGTTGTTATCGTTTTTTGTTGTTGTTATCGTCTTATTTGTTGTTTTTGTTGTTGTTGTTGTTGTTGTTGTTGTCGTCTTATTTATTGTCGTTGTTGTTGTTATCATTTTATTTGTTATTGTTGTTGTTGTTGTCTTCTTATTTGATGTCGTTTTTGTTGTTATCGTTTTGTTTGTTGTTGTTGTTGTTGTTATCGTCTTATATGTTGTTGTTGCTATCGTCTTATTTGTTGTCGTTGTTGTTGTTATCATTTTATTTGATGGTGTTCTTATTTGATGTAGTTTTTGTTGTTATCGTTTTATTTGTTATCGTCTTGTTTGTTGTTGTTGTTGTCGTTGTTGTTGTTATCGCTTTATTTGTTGTCGTTGTTATCGTTTTGTTATTGTTGTTGTTGTTATCGTCTTATTTGTTGTCGTTGTTGTTGCTATCATTTTATTTGATGGTGTTGTTATTTGATGCAGTTTTTGTTGTTATCGTTTTATTTGTTATCGTCTTGTTTGTTGTTGTTGTTGTCGTTGTTGTTGTTGTTATCGCTTTATTTGTTGTCGTTGTTATCGTTTTGTTGTTGTTGTTGTTGTTGTTATCGTCTTACTTGATGTTTTTTGTTGTTTTCATTTTATTTGTTGTCGTTGTTGTTACCGTTTTATTTGTTGTTGGTGTTACCGTCTTGCTTGTTGTTGTTGTTATCGTCTTATATGTTGTGGTTTTTGTCGTTATCGTTTTATTTGTTGTCGTTGTTGTTACCGTTTTATTTGTCGTTGTTGTTACCGTCTTGCTTGTTGTTGTTGTTATCGTCTTATATGTTGTGGTTTTTGTCGTTATCGTTTTATTTGTTGTCGTTGTTGTTACCGTTTTATTTGTCGTTGTTGTTACCGTCTTGCTTGTTGTTGTTGTTATCGTCTTATATGTTGTGGTTTTTGTCGTTATCGTTTTATTTGTTGTCGTTGTTGTTACCGTTTTATTTGTCGTTGTTGTTACCGTCTTGCTTGTTGTTGTTGTTATCGTCTTACTTGATGTTTTTTGTTGTTTTCATTTTATTTGTTGTCGTTGTTGTTACCGTTTTATTTGTTGTTGGTGTTACCGTCTTGCTTGTTGTTGTTGTTATCGTCTTATATGTTGTCGTTTTTGTCGTTATCGTTTTATTTGTTGTCGTTGTTGTTACCGTTTTATTTGTTGTTGGTGTTACCGTCTTGCTTGTTGTTGTTGTTATCGTCTTATATGTTGTCGTTTTTGTCGTTATCGTTTTATTTGTTGTCGTTGTTGTTACCGTTTTATTTGTTGTTGGTGTTGTTATCGTCTTATATGTTGTCGTTTTTTGTCGTTATCGTTTTATTGTTGCTGTTGTTGTTGTTGTTGTTGTTGTTGTTGTTGTTGTTGTTGTTGTTGTTGTTGTTGTTGTTGTTGTTATCGTCTTTTACGAGACTGAACCGTCTTGAAGATTTTTGGAGAGATTTTGTTTGATGTCAAACACCAAGTACTTGTATAAATGTTCCTTCATAAATGTCAGAGTTTATTGGCTTAGGAGTATTAAATAAGGATTGGTTTATGTTTTTCTCTCTAGAGCTAAATTAAATAGCAAATAATTTGCCACTTTCATGGTGTTTTAGCGTTAATTTGTTACGCGGTGGGAAGAGATGCCGTTTGCTTGGCAGTTGTTGCTTTCATACACAGACTGGACTTCCGTCCCTATTTCACATAGAACTTGTGTCTTCAACTCAGAATGATTTAGATGACATGAAGAAATTCACCGCTGCGTGTTCTTTACCAGGATAATGAATAGAGCATTACTTTGTCATCCAGCCCTGGTTCAGTTCTGAGTATGAATGCAACACGGAATACTTTTTCAAAATACTCCTAGAATATTGTGTTTGGATTTAGTTTTTCATTTTTATTTTTGGTGTTCGCGCTGTTTGGTAGACCTTGGTGTGTTTTCAACACGAGGTTGAAATGCAATTATGTGTTTGTTTTCTATAAATTAGTTTCAGAAATATTTGAAGTCGGATGGTGTAAGTTTTATAGAACTAGAACAGCTGCTTTTATAGAACTAGAACAGCTGCTTTTAATGCTTTTCTGGCTGTGACAGAAGCTTCTTGTTGCCACTAACCCCGATTAAACCAGTCTCATTCAACTTCCTTTTCTTGCTGTTTTTTTTTCGGACAGCATAACTACTTCCAAAAAGAGCAAGTTACGAAAAAAAGAGAAAAAAACAAACAAACATCAACATTGGGAGGGCATAAAGTGTGTATCTTTGGAGGTCTCTAACCGTGGTCAATGCCTATCGGCTCCTGCGGTGTGGGAAACAGCGAATCGTTAGGAAAATATTAAACTATATTATACGTGTGTTCAAAATGTCGAGTGCCTCGAGAAAACGGAGTTGCTTATTTTGTACCGTATGCATAAAAAAAAACTACACTAAAGCGACAGCAAGCGACATCGGTCCATGCTGTTATCGAACTGAACAGCATATGTTAATGGTGTTATCGAACTGAACGACATCTGTCCAAACTGACACCGTTTTTGGCGAGTCCATTGCAATGTAACCTGGTCAGTTTACATCCAAGGGGAACTGATTTCATGCACAGCTTCCACGGTTCCGATGACACCGGTTTGGCAAGGTTTTACTGTCATATTGCAGCGTTCGTGTTACCTGCGTACGTCTGAGGTAAATTACGCAGGAATTTGAAAATGAACGCAAAAAACGGGGCTCTGTATCCAGCCGGAGGCAGAAAACTGGAAATGAAATATTATTTATTACTTTTAAAAACTATTTACTTTCTTAACTATCTTAAAGTTGTACGCAGGATTACGAAAAAGTGTGCGTTCAGACGGACGCATAATTTTAAAACGTAACGCGAACGCTGAATATTAGTAGTGATGCTTCAATGGGCGGTGGGTTGCTGTAGATTATCTAATCGCGGTGACGTAAAAGGCTGGCTTGGTCATTTCTCTAGCTGCTCACTAGTTCTATTGTATTTAACCACCTCAGCTATCTATGCTTTTTTTCTCAGCAAATCTGCGTCAAAGCGACTGCGGCGATAAGTACTTTGACGGATCTATGACGTATCTATGACGTATCTATGGCATGCCTATGCCATATCTATGACGTATCTATGGCGTGCCTATGACGTATCTATGGCATACCTGTAGCATGCCTATGACGTATCTATGGCGTGCCTCTGACGTATTTATGACGTGCCCATGACGCATCTATGGCATACCTATGACGTGTCTATGGCGTGCCTATGACGTGCCTATGACGTATATATGGCGTACCTATGACGTATCTATGGCGTACCTATGGCGTACCTATGATGTATCTATGGCGTGCCTATGACGTGCCTATGACGTGCCTATGACGTGCCTATGACGTACCTATGGCGTGCCTATCACGTGCCTATGACGTGCCTATGGCGTACCTATGGCGTTCCTATCACGTACCTATGACGTACCTATGACGTACCTATGGCGCATCTATGGCGTTCCTATCACGTGCCTATAACGTGTGCAAATTGTGTGGTCTCCTAACTGATGGGTAAATGGTACCAAATAGCATATTTAAAATTCCCTGTCTGCAAACATAAATAGCGGCCAAGTAAAATTTCGAGTTTCTCACTTAAGACCAAAGGGAAAGATTATAACCGGAAAGCCAATGGAATATATTTTACAAATGATATTAACGGTTCTTGATTCATAAAATAGAACATTTTCTCCACCAATCGCCGTCTTCTTAAACACTGTCATGGATTCCGGACTATACACCCCCGGACAATACCCCCCGGATGATACCCCCCTCCGTGGGCGGGTCCACTGCCATGGAGTAGAGGTGAGCTCGGTTACATGGGCCACAAAAAGACGTTTTTTTCACGATTTCCCGTTGAATTACTCGCGCTGTAAAAATAGCAGCAGTATTTGGGCACAAGGCAGGTATGCATTCCCTCCCTTTACCAGTGGTCTGCTGAGTGTGACCTGCAAGCCTCATATGCATTTTGTTTTGTTTTTGTTGTTGTTGTTTTTTTTTGGCAGTTATCATACTACGGAAGACCAGAGCCGACATGTTTTGTTCTTTAGACTTAAGGGGACTTAAGTACCGAGTACTCTGTACTTAAGACTTACGTAACTTGGTACTTTAGACTTACGTGATGTTTTGTTGTTTCACTACCAACCTGGCATCCGAAATTTTTCTGCGCATCATGTGTATAATTTTTGGATACTAAACGAACACTACCAAAACAAAATGGCAACTGCGGCAGGCAAGTAAATCTTTTTCAACAATGTATGACCTAATGGAATTAAATTGCCTCCAGAAATATTTTTATAATTTAGAAATTTATTATTCATGTATTTGGGATTATGTAACTAAATTTCATTAATATTACATTGTTGAAACAGTTTGCCTCCCCTGCCGCAGTAATTTTGTTTCGGTCAAGTTCGTTTTCGATTTCAAAAATGATGCGCAGAAAAAATTGTACGCCAGTTCGTCAATGAAAGAACAAAAGCGTGTAATTCTGAGTTATAAAGTACCGAGTTATAAATCGGTATTCCGAGTCCCGTTAAGTATAAAAAAACAAACATGGCGGCTCTGGTCTCCCCGATCATACCGCTATATGTTTTGCTTTCAGCTCTGCTTGTTATTTTAGTTCATTTTTTCTCTCTTTGCTGTCCGCTTTTAGCGCGTCACTTTCCGCAAAAGTGTCGTTGACGTAAAAATGCAGAACCCGCCATGGTCAGACGGACTCGCCAGAAAAAACACGGTTAGAATACTGATAATCCATGGTTTCCTCCCATAAATATCCTAGTTGGCCAGCGGTTAATTAAACGCATAAGACCATTAAATTAAATAATTAAATTAATTCATTAACCGCTTCCTGTAGCAGCGCTTTAAATGACTGAAATAAATAAACACATGAACATGTTTCACTTTCAAAAGTAAATAAATAAGTAGTATTTGTGATCATAAGAACGAAAAAAAATCAGGAGATCAATTTAGCATTGCTCTTAATTCAGCTGGGGAATCAGGAGGCCTATAGTCAAGTGTCATCGTGAAACTTTATATTGAACAGAACTAATTTTGAAATGTTTCAACAACTGTGAAAACATTTATTTAATGAAAATACAATTGCGAATTGTAACACACATGATCACAGGGGTGAATCTTCTCTGTTTAATGATACTGAGGTGGGGCGGAGGTGGGGAATATGCGGGTGACTCACGGTACCACTGCCTTTTTAGTGCTTCCACGTCGCGATAACACAGACTTACGTAATCAGGCTTTGGTTGTGACAACTCATATTTTTCAGGTCAAAATCATGACATTATAGACTTGCTCACTAAAACGAGGACTGATTCACCAGAACGAGTACTGACTCACTAGAATGAGGAGTGACTCACTAGAACGAGGAGTGACTCACTACAACGAGGAGTGACTCAGTAGAACGAGGATTGATTCACTAGAACCAGGAGTGACTCAGTAGAACGAGGAGTGACTGACTAGAATGAGGAGTGACTCCCTAGAACAAGGAATGACTGACTGGGACGAGGAGTGACTCACTAAAACGAGGAGTGACTCACTAAAACGAGGAGTGACTCACTAAAACGAGGAGTGACTCAATAGAATGAGCAGTTGCTCACTACAACGAATGATGACTCACCTGAACGAGGAGTGACTCAGTAGAACGAGGATTGATTCACTAGAACCAGGAGTGACTCAGTAGAACGTGGAGTGACTGACTAGAATGAGGAGTGACTCCTTAGAACAAGGAATGACTGACTGGGACGAGGAGTGACTCACTAAAACGAGGAGTGTTTTCACTAGAACGAGGAGTGACTCACTAGAACGAATGCTGACTGGCTAGAACAAGGAGTGACTCACTAGTACGAGTGGTGACTGACCAGAAGGAGGAGTGACTGACTAGAACGATTTCTAGAACGAGGAGTGACTCCCTAGAACGAGGAATGACCTAATGCAGGGTCACTCTACACAAGACGTTTAACCGGAAGTGCGAAATATTTGATTTGCTGGCGATGTAATCTTTAGAACTTTATTTTGATGGCAATTTATTGGTCTTTCTCACCTAAAGAAGTGTTTGTCTTTGAAATGTTGATGTAATTGTGGAATTAAATTATTTATTTTATGAGAAAACATAGTATTTACACTTTGCGTGAAATGTATCACTATTTTCTCCCCTTTCGCGTGTGCGTTCGCGTTTTCCTTCCATCACTTTACGCGCTTCGATATCTCCATTCCTGAAATGTAAGCTTTAGTTCTAATTTTATGCAAATAAAACATTTGAAAAATAAACATACTTTATGCAAATTTGTGTTGCCAGAAACAGGAAGCTGACGAGGAGTTTCTATTTTTGGATCATCAGCTTGACCTGTTTGGTAAACTTTGTCACGTGAGTACTCCCTTCTATATTCAGCCTTAGATCTGGCTTTTATTATATCTAAAAATTACAAATAAATATTTCAAAATTTTAGAATTGGTGTAAACTTCACTGTGTGAAAGCAAAAACTTATGAATTTTTACTTGAATTATTTTCCATCGGGCATAGCATCTGGTCTATCCAACGCGCGTAGCATCGGGTCTATCCAACGGGCATAGCATCGGGTCTATCCAACGGGCATAGCATTGGGTCTTTCCAACGGGCATAGCATTGGGTCTATCCCACGGGCATAGCATCGGGTCTATCCAACGGGCATAGCATTGGGTCTTTCCAACGGGCATAGCATTGGGTCTATCCCAC
This sequence comes from Protula sp. h YS-2021, assembly GCA_949752745.1. Lineage (NCBI taxonomy): Eukaryota > Metazoa > Annelida > Polychaeta > Sabellida > Serpulidae > Protula > Protula sp. h YS-2021. Next base: position 1,566,830 of record OX457034.1, read on the forward strand.
GGGCATAGCATCGGGTCTATTCCACGGGCATAGCATCGGGTCTATCCCACGGGCATAGCATCGGGTCAATCCAACGGGCATAGCATTGGGTCTTTCCAACGGGCATAGCATCGGGTCTATCCCACGGGCATAGCATCGGGTCTATCCCACGGGCATAGCATCGGGTCTATCCCACGGGCATAGCATTGGGTCTATTCCACGGGCATAGCATCGGGTCATACCCACGGGCATAGCATCGGGTCTATCCCACGGGCATAGCATCGGGTCAATCCAACGGGCATAGCGTTGGGTATTTTCAACGGCATAGCATCGGATCAACCCAACGGGCATAGCATCGGGTCTATCCCACGGGCATAGCATCGGGTCTATCCCACGGGCATAGCATCGGGTCTATCCAACGGGCATAGCATTGGGTCTTTCCAACGGGCATAGCATCGGGTCTATCCCACGGGCATAGCATCGGGTCTATCCCACGGGCATAGCATCGGGTCTATCCCACGGGCATAGCATCGGGTCAATCCAACGGGCATAGCATCGGGTCTATTCCACGGGCATAGCATCGGTCAATCCAACGGGCATAGCATTGGGTCTTTCCAACGGGCATAGCATCGGGTCTATCCCACGGGCATAGCATCGGGTCTATCCCACGGGCATAGCATCGGGTCTATCCCACGGGCATAGCATCTGGTCTATCCAACGGGCATAGCATCGGATCAAGCCAACGGGCATAGAATCGGTTCGATCCAACTTCAGCTGTGAGTCATTTGTGTGACGAAAACTAACCTTTTGTTGATACGAATGCAGGGCAGAAACGAATTCGCCATCAGGGTGATCACGGAGGAGCTCCGATACCTGACGTGGGAGGAGGCGTTCCTGTGCCTGTCCAACGAGAACTTGCCTGATCAGCTGCGGGCCAAGTACTGCTCTCTCATCATAGGTACTGTGATACTTTCCTCTCAGTATCGGAGAGTAGTCGCTATCATAGGTACCGTGATACTTTCCTGTCAGTATCGGGGAGTACTCGCTATCATAGGTACCGTGATACTTTCCTGTCAGTATCGGGGAGTACTCGCTATCATAGGTACCGTGATACTTTCCTGTCAGCATCGGGGAGTACTTGCTATGATAGGTACCGTGTCAGTATCTGCGAGTGCTCGTGAATGGCTCCCAACTTCCCACCCCCGTCCCCCACTTTTCTGTTAGTATCAGGGAGTACTTGTGAATGACCCCCCCCCCCCCCCCACTTAGTATCATAGGTACCGTGAGACTTTCCTGTCAGTATCGCGGAGTACTCGTGAATGACTCTCCCCGCCCCCACTTGCTATCATGTGTACCGTGAGTCTTTCCTGTCAGTATCTGCTGTTTATCAAGGTCATTTCGTTGGGGATCTGAGAACTCCGGCGATTTCCCCGTGTTGTCACATACAGCAGTGTATCGCTGCTCGATACTGCGTCATACCCTACATGTCGTTCGTTTGTTGTCTCAGGCTTGTTCGTGAACGTCGGTGAGAATACGTCGGTGCTGGACCGGATCAACCTCACCTTCGTGTATGACGAGGTCGGTACGGGCGGAGGCGCGGACAACGCTGACGAGGTAATGCCCCCTCCCCCCTCCCCACCCCTCTACCTCCCCCTCCCCCACCCGCCCAACAACCTCAATCCCCGCCCTACCCATACCATGGGCGGAGGCGTGGACAACGCTGACGAGGTAATGCCCCTCCCCCCTCCCCTCCCCTCCCCCTCCCCTCCCCCTCCCCCGCTCCCCTCCCCTCCCCTCCCCCTCCCCTCCCCTATCCCTCCCCTCCCCCTCCCCTCCCCCTCCCCCACCCACGGGCGGAGGCGTGGACAGCGCTGACGAGGTAATGCCCCCCTCCCCTCCCCCTCCCCCTCCCCTCCCCCTCCCCCACCCGCCTAACAACCTCAATCCCCGCCCTACCCATACCATGGGCAGAGGCGTGGACAACGCTGACGAGGTAATGCCCCTCCCCCCCTCCCCTCCCCTCCCCTCTACCTCCCCCTCCCCCACCCGCCTAACAACCTCAATCCCCGCCCTACCCATACCATAGGCTGAGGCGTGGACAGCGATGACGAGGTAATGCCCCCCTCCCCTCCCCTCCCCCTCCCCTCCCCCTCCCCCGCTCCCCTCCCCTCCCCTCCCCCTCCCCTCCCCTATCCCTCCCCTCCCGCTCCCCCCCACCCCCACCCACGGGCGGAGGCGTGGACAGCGCTGACGAGGTAATGCCCCCCTCCCCTCCCCCTCCCCCTCCCCTCCCCCTCCCCCCCACCGCCCTAACAACCTCAATCCCCGCCCTACCCTACCATGGGCAGAGGCGTGGACAACGCTGACGAGGTAATGCCCCTCCCCCCTCCCCTCCCCTCCCCTCTACCTCCCCCTCCCCCACCCGCCTAACAACCTCAATCCCCGCCCTACCCATACCATGGGCGGAGGCGTGGACAACGCTGACGAGGTAATGCCCCTTCCCCTCCCCTCCTCCCCCTCCACCTCCCCCCTCCCCCCACCCGCCTAACAACCTCAATCCCCGCCCTACCCATTACCATGGGCAGAGGCGTGGACAACGCTGACGAGGTAATGCCCCTCCCCCCTCCCCTCCCCCTCCCCCTCCCCCTCCCCTCCCCTCCCCCTCCCCCTCCTCTTCCCACCCCTCCCCCTCCCCCTCCCCCACCCACGGGCGGAGGCGTGGACAGCGCTGACGAGGTAATGCCCCCCTCCCTTCCCCCTCCCCTCCCTCCCCCTCCCCTCCCCCTCCCCCTCCCCCACCCGCCTAACAACCTCAATCCCCGCCCTACCCATACCATGGGCGGAGGCGTGGACAACGCTGACGAGGTAATGGCCCCTCCCCCCCTCCCCCACCCCTCTACCCTCCCCCTCCCCCCACCCGCCTAACAACCTCAAATCCCCGCCCTACTCATACCATGGGCTGAGGCGTGGACAGCGCTGACGAGGTAATGCTCCCCTCCCCCCTCCCCTCCCCCCTCCCGTCCCCCCTCCCCCACGCCCCCTAACAACGTCAATCCCCGCCCTACTCATACCCACGGGAGGAGGCGTGGACAGCGCTGACGAGGTAATGCCCCCCTCCCCCTCCCCTCCCCCCTCCCCCACCCGCCTGACAACCCCATGTCCCGCCCTACCCATACCATGGGCTGAGGCGTGGACAGCGCTGACGAGGTAATGCCCCCCTCCCCCTCCCCTCCCCCTCCCCCCACCCGCCTGACAACCCCATGTCCCGCCCCTACCCATACCATGGGCGGAGGCGTGGACAACGCTGACGAGGTAATGCCCCCTCCCCCCTCCCCACCCCTCTACCTCCCCCTCCCCCACCCGCCTAACAACCTCAATCCCCGCCCTACCCATACCATGGGCGGAGGCGTGGACAACGCTGACGAGGTAATCGCCCCTCCCCCCTCCCCACCCCTCTACCTCCCCCTCCCCCACCCGCCTAACAACCTCAATCCCCGCCCTACCCATACCATGGCGGAGTCGTGGACAGCGCTGACGAGGTAATGCCCCCCCTCCCCCCCTCCCCTCCCCTCCTCCTCCCCCTCCCTCACCCGCCTGACAACCCCATGCCCCGCCCTACCCATACCATGGGCGGAGGCGTGGACAGCGCTGACGAGGTAATGCCCCCCCTCCCCCTCCCCCTCCCCCTCCCCTCCCCCTCCCCCACCCGCCTGACAACCCCATGCCCCGCCCTAC